>AWOL01S0028418.1:0-19495 GCA_000715115.1 Nicotiana otophora | reverse complement strand
CTGAATGACCTTTAAAGGGTATTCTTCTGTCGTCCATTCTATTATCGCCGGGACGCAATCTCTGAAATTCTCATGATGCCGACTATTACTCAGTCCTTAGTTCATATTTAGTTTATCTTGTTCATCAGTCCATGCTGATTTCTTATTACTCTGGGGTCTAATTGTTCCTTTTGGTAATCACGTTGGAGTCATAAACTTATTTCTCGAAATGAGGATATGACTTTATGGCCTATACTCTTTTGTTGTCTCAAGGCCTATCACTTGTCGTTCTTTCCTTCACTTGACTATAGACTCTGTAATACTATCATCTTTTTGATCTACCATTGTCATCCATGTATCAAATCTTACTCATAATGCTTCATTAACTCTCTTCTTATTTCCCGCTAACATTTATGTCTATCACTTTATTCTGAAAACTCGAATAGGACATTCTTTTGCTTTTAGCTCCTCTTTACTCCATCCAGTGTCTCTTCGGGTTGCCTAACATTCTCGCTCTACTAGGGACGGGAGTCACACTAAGATAATATTATTATCTCTTCCAGGCTTCTAGTGCCTATCTTTGTAGTACTCATATCTAGTTGTACTATTTTAGAGTGCACCATCTGGGCGTCTCACAAGGAGATCTATTAGCACATTTGCAATATCCTTTGGAAATGTCAGCTAACGCTAACAATACATCCACCATTTTGGGTTACCCTAACCCCAGATAGATCCTGATATTCTGCCTTCTCTTATACTACTCAAAAGGCTTATATTCCTCTGCGATAATCTTCATTAGCTGGGTAGCTCATACCCTTTTTCATCTTGCTTCTTTTACTTACTGAAACTTATATCTACCTTCCGATTCTCTTATTCCTTTTTACCATAAGAGTGGACAGACATTGTTGCCTTAGGGATCTTTATCAAGAAGTTTACACATCTTAGTACACACATGATCTGCTGAATACCTCATATTTATCCATCATAAGCATGATGCAAAAATTGAGTTCCCCTGACTCTACTCTTCTATAGCCACATTCAATCTCTAACCAACCATATTTCTAGATGTAGGCATCGTCGTATTCTGAATAAGATAGAGTTTAGGAAATTGAGTTCTTACAACTGAGCTCTACCACATGATCTAGAGTAAGAAGAAAGAGTGACAGTCCTAAATGCCATGTAGCCTCCTGCTTATAGTGTGGTGCACAACACACCCATAAAAAAGACTCTACTAGATACGGCTTGTAGACTCCCTAGGACATAACTGCTCTGATACCACTTTTTTCACAACCCAAACTGATGGGCAGCGACGGACACCCGGTACCTTACTCAACCGAGTACCAACATAACGTATCTTTTTGTATCATACTATCATAGATAACTGAGCCGGAGAGGCTGCCATGAGATGAGTAGAATACAACATGAAATACCAACTTATACATAAGACATACGGGCCTATAAGGCCAATGTGATACATTATATACTTAAAATATAGGCCAACAAGGCCATACAAGTATCCGTATACATGACATATGTCTACAAACCTCTAAAAGTACATAATATCATAAAGGTTGGGACAGAGCCCAGCCATACCAATCAACATATATCCTAATCATACTGACCAAACAACAACTTCAGGGTAAATGGAGCACACCAACACCTTCCGCTGAGCTGATAGCCTACTTGGAGGACTCTCGACCTGTCTATCGGGACCTGCGGGTATGAAACGCAACGTCTCCAGGCAAAGGGACGTCAGTACAAATAATGTACCAAGTATGTAAGGAATGAAATCTGTAACTAATAGACATTAGAGAAACATGGAGTAAAAGACTCGACATGTACATCTTCATAGCTCTGTGAATCGTTTCATTTTTATAATGTCATGCATATGCGCATAAATGTCATATCATGTAGAGGTATATGCGTTCATAGCATCATCAAGCCTCTGAGGGCATCCCATCATATTATTTCGGAAACTTTGGAAAAATCATCAACGTATACCAGCTGATCAGGTCGTGGTACGTATATAACGACGTAACCTTTTCCCATATTCCATATACATATATATACGCGTATATAACGCCATCTGGTCATGGGTCAATGTAAATGAATGCAATGTATGAGAAGTACGTCAATAAATTTTCTCGGAATGTCATAAGACCATTATGCCTCTGATTAATATCATGAAATAAACTTTATCAACTTACGTATTTTCTAAGACCCATGAACAGACGATAGAAAAAATACATCCCATTCTCTCTTACCGAGAATATTTAATAAGACATATGGGGAATCAGGAACATAGGAACCTTTGGTATTTTTATGAATAGAGTCATTTATAGAATTTGTGCATTTGCTCGTTTCGTTTGTATTGTATTGATCATGCCAAAAAGAAAGAAGGGATAGCCTTAACATACCTGGAGTAGGGAAAATCCGTATAATATTCTTGAGAAAGATTGCACCGTAGTCCCATAAAATTATAAAATCTCATGTTGCTAAGTATTAAATAGTCTTGTATGGGATTTGATTGTAGAAAATCACGTAATCAATCTTTCTGAAACGTGAATCTTGCATCCTCTAGTCTTAAGGAGATAAGAAAGTCTTTTGTTGTTCTAATCACGTTACCATGGAAAAGTTGCATCAATATCTCTTAAATGAATTAGAGATCTTATACCTTAATAAGGTAAGAAATCTCTTAGAATGTTCTGCTTGAACTCCATCCGTAAGAAGCTCTCTTAGCAAGTCTTAGCATACTCTTTTAATAAAGTAAGAGATCAAGTCTTAAAGTTACATGTTGTGGGCCCCACATTGATGATGACTTGGCCACAAATACTATCTTAAAATGCCACCTCGTAATGAGAGTTAAGAGGCATTTTCTATGTCTTAGCTTGCTGCCACGTTGGGTTCAAAGATTTATCCAAAGGATCTTAATAAATTATCCACCAATTTCTTAATAACTTATAAATCTCCCATCAACCAATACCCCACATAATTAAGAATTATCTCAAATTACTTAAAGTATTACTCACTTTTAACACACTTTGTACACCTTACTATCATGGCCATGTGGTACCTTCTATGGTATTAGTCCATAAATACCGGGTATTTTAGCTAGGGCCATATTTTATCCCAAAATATCAAACTTCGATGAAAATCATTTTCTTCAATTTTCTTACCCTCTCACCTTCACGAACTTACTCATCACTTATTTCAAATAACATAATGCTTATAATCTTAAAATAATCTCATTCCCGAACTTACGTCGATTAACTTACGACAAAATGTTAACGTACGAAAAATGCGGGATGTAATATCTTATTTCTAAGCTTTCATCAATTTACTTATGGAGTACTGTTACGTACGAAAACATGGGGTGTAACAGGTTTACTGCTTAGTATGGTCGATTTTATGTGATATTGGGTATGGATTGGTTGTCTCCATGTCATGCTATTCTAGATTGTCACGCGAAGACCGTGACATTGGCAATGCCGGGGTTGCCGAGAGTTGAGTGAAGCGGTTCTATAGACTATGTTCCCAGTAGAGTCATTTCATACTTGAAGGCTCAGAGGATGGTTGAGAAGGGTTGTCTATCCTATTTGGCTTTTGTGAGGGATGTAAGTGCAGAGGTCCCTACTATTGATTTTGTCCCTGTGGTGCGAGATTTCCCGGATGCGTTTCCTACAAACCTGCCGGACATGCCGCCCAACAAGGATATTGATTTTGGTATTGATTTGGTCCCGGGAACTCAACCCATTTCTATTTCACCGTGTCGTATGGCACCGACGGAGTTGAAGGAACAACTTCAGAAACTCCTTGATAAAGGGTTTATTCGACCTAGCGTGTCACCTTGGGGTGTACCGATTCTATTTGTAAAGAAGAAGGATGGTACTATGAGGATGTGCATTGATTACAGACGGTTAAACAAGGTCACAGTCAAGAACAAGTATCCTTTGCCACGTATTGATGATCTATTTGACCAGCTTCAGGGAGCGAGGGTGTTCTCCAAAATTGATTTGAGGTCAGGGTATCACCAGTTGAAGATTCAGGACTCAGATATTCTTAAGACAGCTTTCAGAACCCGATATGTCCATTATGAGTTCCTTGTGATGTCTTTTGGGCTGACCAACACCCCGGCAATGTTCATGCATCTGATGAACAATGTGTTTTAGCCTTATCTTGACTTGTTCATTATCGTATTCATTTATGACATCCTGGTGTACTCTCGTAACCAGTAGGAGCATGCCCAGCATCTAAGGATTGTGTTACAACAGTTAGGGGAGGAGAAGCTTTACACAAAGTTCTCCAAGTGTGAGTTTTGGCTCAGTTCAGTGGCGTTCTTGGGACATATGGTGTACAATGAGGGTATTCAGGCAGACTCGAAGAAGATAGAGGCGATTCAGAGTTGGCCTAGACCGTCCTCAGCCACGAAGATTCGGAGTTTTCTTGGTTTGGCTGGCTATTACCATCGCTTTGTGGAGGGTTTCTCATATATTGCATCGCCCTTGACCAAATCGACCCAAAATGGTGCTCCATTCAGGTGGTCGAATGAGTGCGAGGAGAGCTTTCAGAAGCTAAAGACTGCTTTGACCACGACTCCAGTTCTAGTTCTGCCATCAACTTCTGGTTCTTACACAGTGTATTGTGATGCCTCGCGTATAGGTATTGGGTATGTTCTGATGCAGTAGGGTAGAGTGATTGCTTATGCTTCGGGCCAGTTGAAGACCCATGAGAAGAACTACCATTTCTACGACCTTGAGTTAGCAGCTATTGTTCATAACTTGAATATTTGGCGGCACTATTTGTATGGGGTCCATTGTGAGATTTCCATTGATCATTGGAGTTTACAGCATCTGTTCAAATAGAAGGATATTAACTTGCATTAGCCGAGGTGGTGGGAGCTTCTTAAGGACTATGATATCACCATTTTATACCATCTCGGGAAGGCCAATGTGGTGGCTGATGCCTTGAGTCGCCGGGCGGAGAGTTTGGGGAGCTTAGCATATCTTCCAGCAGCAGAGAAGCCATTGGCATTGGATGTTCAGGCCTTAGCTAGCCAGTTTGTCTTCTCTTTATGATCGTATTAGGGAGCGTCAGTGTGATGACCCCCAACTGCGTGTCCTTAAGGACACAGTACAACACTGTGATGCTAAGAAGGTCACTATTGGGGATGATGGTGCATTGAGGATGCAAGACATGCTATGTGTTCCCAATGTAGATGGTTTGCGTGAGATGATTCTCCAGGAGGCTCACAGTTCGTGGTATTCTATTCATCCGGTTGCCGCGAAAATATATCAGGACTTCAGACAACATTACTGGTGGAGGAGAATGAAGAAGGACATAGTGGAGTATGTAGCTCGGTGTCTAAATTTCCAGCAAGTGAAGTATGAGCATCAGTGACCAGGTGGGTTGCTTCAGAAGTTAGAGATTCCAGAGTGGAAATGGGAGCGAATCACTATGGATTTCGTTGTTGGGCTTCTATGGACTCAGTGAAAGTTTGATGTAGTTTGGGTGATTGTGGATAGGCTGACCAAGTCAGCTCATTTCATTCCTGTGATGACTACCTATTCTTTCGAGAAGTTGGATCGAGTGTATATCCGCGAGATCGTCAGGCTTCATGGCGTACCGGTATCTATCATCTCTGACCGGGGTACGTAGTTTACATCATGGTTCTGGAGGGCCGTGCAGCATGAGTTGGGGACTCGAGTAGAGTTGAGCACAACATTTCACCCTCAAACGGACGGTTAATCCGAGCGCACTATTCGGATATTAGAGGATATACTTCGTACTTGTGTGATAGAGTTTGGGGGTTCGTGGGATCAGTTCTTGCCTCTAGCGGAGTTTGCTTAAAGTAACAGTTACCAGTTGAGTATCTAGATGGCACCGTACGAGGCTCTATATGGTAGGCGGTGTAGGTCTCTGGTGGGTTGGTTCGAGCCGGGCGAGGCTAGATTATTGGGTACAGACTTGGTTCAGGATGCTCTAGAGAAGGTTAAGGTGATTCAGGATAGACTACACACAGCCCAGTCCTGACAGAAGAGTTATGCAGATTGGAAGGTTTGTGATGTTGCATTCATGGTTGGAGAGCGGGTTTTGCTCCGGGTGCCACCCATGAAGGGTGTTATGAGGTTCGAGAAGAAGGGCAAGCTGAGCCCGAGGTTTATCGGCCCATTTGAGGTATTGCGACGTGTTGGGAGGTTGCTTATGAGCTTGCCTTGCCTCCCAGTCTAACAGGAGTTCATCCAGTATTCCATGTTTCTATGCTCCGAAAGTATCAAGGCGATCCGTCTCACTTGTTGGATTTCAGCTCAGTCCAGTTGGACAAGGATTTATCTTATGTTGAGGAGCCGGTGGAGATCTTGGATAGGCAGGTCCGAAAGCTGAGGTCAAAGAATATTGCTTCTGTGAAGGTTCAGTGGAGGGGCCAGCCGGTCGAGGAGGCGACTTGGGAGACCGAGCATGATATGCGCAACCGTTATCTTCATCTTTTCACCACTTTAGGTATGTCTCTATGCTCGTTTGAGGACAAATATTTATTTTTAGAGGGGGAGGATGTAATGACCCGGCCGATCATTTTGAGTGTATTAGCCCCGATCCCCTATTTATTGCTTTTCCCGTATCTGTTTCTGCTTATGTGACTTACCGGGAGGTCTTGTTTTTGGCTACGGAGTGTTTTGGGACATTTAGTCCCTAAAACAAAAGTTTAAGTCTTAGGATTTTGATCGTAGTTGAAATTTTGTGAAGACGACTCCGGAATAGAGTTCCGCCGGTTTCGTTAGCTCCGTTGGGTGATTTTGGACTTAGGAGCGCGTCCGAAATGTGACTTGGAGGCCCGTAGTAGAATTAGGCTTGAAATGATGAACAGTCGAATTTTTGGAGATTTTGATCGGAAGTGGACTTTTTGATATCGGGGTCAGATTCCGATTCCGGAAGTTGGAGTAGGTCCGTAATGTTGAATGTGACTTATGTGCAAACTTTGAGGTCAGTTGGACGTGGTTTGGTAGGTTTCGGCATCGATTGTAGAAATTTGAAGTTTCAAGTTCATTAAGTTTGGATTGGAGGGTGATTCATGTTTTTGTTGTTATTTGATGTGATTTGAAGGCTCGACTAAGTTCGTATGGTGTTTTAGGACTTGTAGGTATGTTTGGTTGAGGTTCCGGGGGCCTCGGGTTGATTTCAGGTGCTTAGCGGATGAAATATTAGACTTATGCAATTGCTGAAGCTTTGCTAGTTTCTGGTGTTTCACACCTGCAGTGGGGAGACCGCAGGTGCGGGATCGCACGTGCGATGTGAAGGGCGTAGGTGCGCTTTTGGTCAAGAAGGTCTGCGAGCGCAGGTGCGAGAAGGGAGCCGCAGCTGTGCATCCACAGATGCGGAGTGATGGTCGCAAGAGCGGTATGGGCGGCCTGGGCAAGGGTCGCAGATGCGGAAGTCAAAATGCAGGAGCAGGCTCGCAGGTGTGGCCCAATGCTCGCAGATGCAGTCCCAGCCATTTAAGTCATTTTCGCACCTGTGATTGATTCCTGCAGGTGCGGTACCGCATGTGTAGTTGAAGACTCGCAAAAACGAGTTTACTGGGCAGAAGAATACGATTTCGAGGGTTGATTACCCATTTCGAGTTTTCGAGATTTCTTCAAGGAGATTGTTGGGGTAAGTGGTTCTAACTCGGATTGGACTATATTTCATGAATCTATTGCTATTTTCATCTTCTAATTAAGGATTTGAGTTGGACAATTGGGGGAAAATGGTAGAAACTTCATAGGCTATAATTTCGAGTTTTGGAAGGTGATTTGAGATCAGATTCGAGTAATTCTTGTACGGTTAGACTCGTGAGTGAATGTGTGTTCGTATTTTGTGAATTTTGTCAGAATTCGAGGCATGGGCCCAGGGGCTGGGGTGAGCCTATTTCAGATTTTGACTTAACATTTCGTGTTTTTCTTGTGGAATTGATTCTTTAGGCCTATATTAATTATATCGTACTGCTTGTGGCTAGATTCGGGGCATTTGGAGATTAATTCGAGGGGCAAAGGCATTGTAGAGTAGGATTTTGCGCGATTTGAGGTAAGTAACAGTTTTAAATCTGGTCTTGAGGGTATGAAACCCCGGATTATTGGATTATGTGAGTATTTTGGAGGTTACACACATGCTAGGTGACAGGCGCATGGGTGTGCACCATAGGAATTGGGACTTGGTACATTCCGTGAAACTGTAAAGTTGAATAACTTGTTGCTAGCTATATGCTCTCCCTGTGTTATAGAAATTTGACTGTAAATAATGTTAGAAATCATGCTTAGGCTATGTGATGGTACTATTGGGACCTGCAGAGGTCGCGTACTTGTTGAATTACTTGCTAATTATTGTCTTATACTCAGTCATGGTTTTACTTGCGTATCATATCTCAGCCTCTTCTTGATTCTTGTTGATACACTATGTTATCTTTGTTTGGGCCGATCTTTGTGATTTCCGAGAGACCAAGAGACTAGAGAGGTTGATGACTGAGTGAGGCCCAGGGCCTGTCTATGAGGTATTGATACTATGGCACGTGAGTTATCCTGCAGCACGTGAGTTGTCCGTGCAGTTCCACATATTGGTACTATAGCACGTGAGTTATCCGTGCAGTACGTGAGTTGTCCGTGCGGATACAGCGCTTGGGCTGAAAGGAGCCCCTCCGGAGTCTGCACACCCCCAGTGAGCGCATGTACCTATTGAGTGTGAGTACTGAGGGCTGAGAGCCGAGTGATTTGAGCTATTGTGACGAGTTGAGTGACTGTTTCCTTGAGAGGATGTACTTGCTTTTTCATTTGTTGATGCACTTAGTTGCTATGTGTCATTGTTGTGAAATTTCTGAAAGATTCTATATCTGGATTACCTGCACCTTAACTGTATAAAACTGATTGGACTTAAACTGCTGGATGCGAAAGCATGTCTATTCTTTGCCGGAATTATTGAAAATGAACTGTAATTGTATAGCTCGTCACTGCTTCTCAGTTCCTTATTTATTTCTGTTACTTGCTGAGTTGGTTGTACTCATACTACACCTTGCGCTTCATGTGCAGATCCAGGTGTGTTTGATCACGGAGGATGTTGAGTTCGTGCGCGATCGAGTACCGGAGATTACGAGGTAGCTGTCGGCGCCCGCAGACCTTGTCTCTCTTTCTATGTTTTCTTTCTTTCATGTATTGATACTTAGACACTGTTTTTATTAGACTGGATATCTAGATGCTCATGACTTGGTGACACCCGGATATTTGGGGCTATCTTTCCACATTGTATTTTGAATTCAACTCCGGTTTTTGTAAAACTGTCTGGTATGAAAAAGCTTTGAATTATCCTTTTTATGAAATATTGACGTATTTTGAAAGGTCGGCTTGCCTAGTACCATCGATAGGCGCCATCACGACATGTTAGAGGTTTGGGTCGTGACATGTGTGTATTCACTGAAAAAGTTTCTTAAAATTCATAACTCACACGTATATTCGTGAGTGGGGTCAAAGACCATTAAAGCTTCTTATTCTAATGTGATCGGGTCGTTCGCCTCGGCAGTATCATGTACCACACTCTTATGGGATTGGGCCGTTCGCCTTAGCAGGATTATGTACCATACTCTTATGGAATCGGGCCGTTCGTCTCGGCATTTCTATAAAAATACTCTTGTGAGATCGGGCTGAACACCTCAGCAACACTCTTCTGTGATCGGGTCATTCGCCTCGGCAGGATATATGTATCACACTCTTATGGGATCGGGTCGTTTGCCTCAGCATGATATATGTATCACACTCTTATGGGATCGGGCTGTTCACCTCGGCAGTATCATATTCTTATGGGATCGGGCCGTTCTCCTCGGCAGTATCAGTATCATATTCTTATAGGATCGGGCCGTTCACCTCAGCAGTATAAGTATCATATTCTTATGGGATCGGGCCATTCGCCTCGGCATTTCTATAAAACCACTCCTATGGGATCGGGCCGCTCGCCTCGGCAGAATCGTGCGAAACACTTGATAAGAAGTCCGCGTATTCATGAACTTTCCAAACTTGAGATGTGACCGTTGATTTGGTGTTGACCATTACGTACTCCATTTGAGAGGTATCCGGTATTTGAGAACTGTGTGTGCACTGTTCAGCTGTAGACCATATTATTTGGCTTTACCTGCACTCATTGTTACTTACCATGCTTCATACTTGTTTACTTTCCACTGTACTTGATATATTGAACCACTAGTAAGTGTCGATGTCGACCCCTCGTCACTACTTCTACGGGGTTAGGCTAGATACTTACTGGGTACACGTTGATTTATGTACTCATACTACATTTCTGTACTCATTGTGCAGGTATATATATTTCTGGTGGTCTTTTGGGCGCAACGTCGTAGCTATTGCAGGGACTTTACGGTGAGCTGCATCCCCTGTTACGATCCACAGCATAGTCTCCATCATAATTATTTGCATTATCCTGTTTATCTTGTATTCGAGACAAATGTTGTATTGTTATTGTACCTTCTAGTACATGCTTATGCTCTTGTGACACCGGATTTTGGGGGTTCCTGATGGATGTTCACTATTATAGTTCACGTTATTATTATCATTTCACTTTATGATTTATTTACATTCGGAAATTTGTAAAGAATAGTACAAGTTTCTATGAGTGCCGGATTTTACTCACGAAGTAATGAGATTCATGATTTCAAAAATAATAAAATGAATAATTAAGTTACTAATTCACCGTTGGCTGACCTAACAGCGACATTGGACACCATCACGACCTATAGTGGGTTTTGGGTCGTGACAATGGCAGGTCCACAACACGCTGGACTTCTCTGGACCTGCTTTGTTGCATGAATCTCCCTTTCGTCAATATGATGTTAGTGTTGAATGCTTGTTGTTCATAATTTTTTCCCTTTTTCCTTCTTAATTGGCCGACTACTCCTACAAATACTCTATCACGTACATGTTGGTATGACTTGCAAAACAAACAAGACACTATTTAATCAAAGTAATTACTATTTATTGTTCTATAAAAATTGAAAAAGAATCTAAATGAGCCAAATTGTATAACCATATTTTTACTAATGGAATGATTGTAAGAGACTTGATGAAAATACGAAACCGGTGTTAAGCAAAGGGGTTTTAGGAAATTGTGATTAGGATAGTATTTTTTCATACAGCACAAACGGTTAAGTGGAAATTCTATGCGCCAAAATATAATGGTTACTAATGAGTAGGAGTGTCAATGGATATTTCAAAACTGATTAAACTGATCGAACCGTACCGCACTGAACTGATTTTTAGGTTTCTTTTAATAAAATCGTAATTTTTTTTATATAAATCTATAATCGTACAGATAATTAAGGTAGGTTTTTATTTTATCAAAATAAATCAAAAAATACCGAACCGTACCTAATAAATTTACACGTAAAAAATATATTTATATATTAATTTTTAAAAATAATAAAGCTTTAATTTTTTCCTTGGGTCTTGAAATTATGAAAATGGTTACAAGCCAACAAGTTATTAAACTCAAAATCCTAATTTCCAAACATATTATGCTACTTTTATTGAAAATAAATTACTTTCAGTATATTCACTAGCACGACACAAGATATTCTAGCGATTATGAGTAGCAAACTACAATGTGTTGAACATGTTTCCTTTCGTATAATTTAGATTTATCTTTTGAAATTTAATCTTCTATAAACTTTATTCTTGAATCCTAGCTTGGTTAATATCTTTTCACTCGTGTGACATATATTTATCTTGTCTTTGCTTAGATTTTTTTACGCTACTGTATAATAGTTGATGGATATATACTTTGGCCATCTTTCATGTTTTCTCAATTCATTACCCTTTAAAAAGTAAAAATGTCTAGAGAATTTTGCTAAGTCTTATAAAAGTATGTATGTTATTGCATTCTACTTCTACTAGTGACTTTTACATGACATTTAAAAAATATACTGAAAATTAATCGATCTATACCGATACCGAAGAGAAACCGACATGATTGAAACGGATTCGAAAAAACTAATTTTGGTTATACATAATAGAATAGCCGAAAAATTGGTATGATACAAATTTTGTAAAATAACCGGCTGAACCGATCCATTGATACCCCTACTAAAGAGGTCGAAATTGCACTCTTCGATATTTTTTACTACAGGAATTCAACCTAATGGAAACAAATAAGACTACTCCTACCAATATAATGGACATCTTTTATCATTTTTTTCTTTTACAATTGGAGTAGAAGACCTAGGAAGAATGAATATCAATATTACTGAACGTTGGTTAATGAAAAAGAATTGGCCGAAGATGATTAGGAAAAGTGACTCATCTGTGTGCATTTAAATAGATGTGGCATTTAGAATTTAAAACAGCCAACAGTTTAAACTGAATTTCAAAAGGTTAGTTATAAACTGGAGCATCAAAACTTTTACAAATAGACATGTCTAACTGGTTGCCTTCTTTCACAATAAGTATTACTTTTAATTAGTAATTAAATGACATTTTTATATATTTATTTGAAAGATATTTTAGTAATTCAAATTTTTAGTTTTGGGATTCCCTCTTTTATATATATATATATATAGATAAAAATACTAGGACGATCTAGTGTGAGTGGCAACTTAAAACAGTGTTGTTAAAATGAACTGATAATATTCAGGAAAGAAAAAGGGGTGATTGTTCATTTATCACTGGCAAAGATATTCGGCCTCCTCATAAGGCAAATAGACAATCTTTCGGTGCTTCTACATAGTACCATAATAAAAAGAATAGGCATATTTGAAAAAAATTACGAAATCGTAGCAAAATTAATATGGCCACTAGTGTTAATACTCCATAACAGATTCCTAAATTAAAGGAATCCAAATAGTTGGGAGAACCACATATAACAACCCCAAACTTTCTTTTCCTAATTTGTAGCTCAAAAATATTATCTTCCAAATCTGATTTACAGATAAAATATAGCTAAATAAAAGGATAATTATATTCTAGAAAAATTAATGTATAATTTCGGATATTGAATGCATAATCTGGTTTATCTTGTTTTTTTAGTCTATATCTTGCATTTCAATTTATGTGCACAACTGGAAAGATTATTCGTATATTAAAATACACTAGTGTTAGTACCCGCGCGATGCGCGGACATAAACAACGTCAAATTATGATTTGAATTATTTGAACTATGTGCAAATAACCTTAAAAGTAAACCTTCTATATAGAAATTATAAATAATTATTAGATATTAATTAAGAAGCAGGACATGAAATTATTTTTCAGATCTCATAGTGGATAACATGTTATCTTTTTTATACCGTAATCATCCAACCCCTTGATTTTGGCACTTTGTATTTTATTTTACGGACAATATTAAAGAATACTAAACATATAACGTTGTGATATGTCTTGTTTGAGCACAATAAATCATATTATTTTAGTAAAATTCTTACTACCGCTTTGTTTTTCATCTCAAGTTCAAATAAGTCTTATCCTTCTATATTTTTAGACATAAATTTTTTCTTTTTTTGTTCTTTGCCTATAATTATTGCATTATTTATTACTTAATATTGTTATATTATAATGTGATTTTTTATTAGCTTATAAATTGACTTAATGTCTTGCTTATGACCCTATTAATAATCATCAATAAATATAATTTTTCTTATGCTTAAAATTTAATGTATTTTTACACTATTATTCTCTTACTCGGAATTCTTTCATCATTCAAATTTATCATTAATATTTTTGAGTATTATTTAATAATTTAATTCATATATTTTAAATAAATTTAAAATATAAGTGTCATCGCACTATCTATATTTTCCTCTTTATACATTCTCTTCCCGACTAAGAATTTTTAATTAGCTTTTTACACAATATGTTTTGGCCGATACTCATATAATATCACGTTTTGTTTAAAAATATAATTCTTAATTAGTCTAAAAAGAAGTACATAAGTTCTTTTAGTTTTTCAAATCTATTGAATTTTTTTATAATTATTTTTTGTATTACGTGCAATTAAATTTTCATTCTCTTTTAGTTTCAAGATAAATATTTAGCTTTTAGTTTTCATTAGTAAAATTACCTACATGAGATATTTATTTAGTATATTAAATATTTTAATTTGGTATCAAATTCTTATTTTTCTTTATCTAGAAAAACTTGAATTTTGTGATCATCTCCATATTTTGAGCGTTCTCATCATAACTTTAAGAATTTTCTAATCTCAAGTTCAAATAGTCTTTTCCTTAGTTTTTCTTACTTTTGCTATAATGTTATCTAATATGTAATATTATCACATTTTCATGCAATTGTTTTATTAACTTTACAATTTATTTTAATATTCTTGTCCACTACTATTGTTTAATATAGATATGTAACTATTTAATATTATATTAAATATTTATTTTATTTTTAAACTATTGCTTGAAAAATTTAAATTATTTAAATTTATCAATAATATTTTTAAGTATTTTATAATTGCTTTATTTTATTTTCTAAAGTAATCCTTAGTATAAAGGTTTTCACATTATTTCTAATTTATTTTTATTATTTAATATATTTAATTTTTTCTCTTATCTATTAGACTTTAGTTATATGGCCTTATCCACATACATGCCATTTCTTGTCATACTTAAACAAAAATTTCACATCGCAAATTTAAATAAGTTTTAACCTTCTTTTTTGTATGATGAATATTTTGATTTTTTTCTTTATTTGTTACTTAATTTTGCTATTATATTATTCAATACTTAATTATATTACATTGTCATGTGGCTTTTCATTAGCTTGTTTGAATTTAATATCTATTTTTACCATGTTAAGATTTGTTCTTATTAAGTTTAAATTTTTAATTATATAAAAAATATTTATTACATATAAAATATTCGTTTGCCCGATTTGTCAATACTAATATGACTTTATTATTCTTGTTATTAAAATAATATTTACTGATTATTTAATTTTTTTTTCTTACCTTATAAATAATTTGTATATTTTATGTAAGATATTATTTTGCTGCTTGAATTGTTTTATTTTTAAAGTCATTAAATGTTTAATATCTCAAGTAAATTTTAGTTTTGTTTTGTATTGTAACTTACTCCAAAGTATAAGTAGTTATAGGTTATCTCAATTTATGTTTTTCTATATTTTTTAATTTTTTAACCTCCATATTTCTAGCTAATATAGAAGAAAATCTTTGAGTCGATCAATATATAAATATAGATATACATATGAATATAAATATAGATATATAGATTATATTTATCTATGATCTATTTAGATTACGTATTTGATCTATTTCATTCTACTACTTCCATTAATTATGTTTCAATTTATAATTTTTAATTATTATTGTTGTCCTAAAATCCACTTGGCTTAACCACATGCTTCACTACCCTCCTTTTAACATAATATAGATGGTATATTGCTGATATAATTGCATAGCTGAACAATCTTGTTCCTTCATTCCCCCCGCCCCCCAGTAATTTATGTGTATATTAAATATATATGGTACAATATTAATATAATAATGGTATCTTGACATCTTAGATGTATTTTTTAAAGGTCATTTGCAAGTATAATAATATTACAATATTGGTATAATATTAGTATCTTGAAATTCTTTGGATTATTTTTCCAAAGATAAGCATAGAGATGATAATTGAAACATGAATTGAGTATGTAAACATTGGATAAGTCATACCTTTGAGTCAATTTAACATAATAAGAATAGGAACTCGAACAAATCATACTTGGAGTTCATGAGAAATTTATGGAATCCGATTCTACGGAGAAAGTTTAGCCAACATACATCAAATTAGCCCCTTAATGATACTACGATGATACACTATACTAAACAACTTCATTCTACAATAAAAACATCCAATGGGACTAATATGAGTAGCAAATTCCACAATTTAGGCTATTTAGACACTTTATCAAACAACTAGTAGGCATAAATCTCTACAACACTTAACCATAGAATTTGCTTATCTAGTTACCATAATTTTTACAATTAATTCATTCCAAAATCACCGTTAAGTTGTTTATAACTTCCAAAATCACATGCATGTCTAACCGTCCACAACCAACCAACAAAATTCTATCAAATAATCACCCTTCAATCTCTACAATGACTATGAACTTAAATTAGGATGTTATGGCTTCCAATCACTATCCCATAAGTTCCAAAACTTATTTTATACTTATATACTCATAATAAATCCATGCATGTAAGTTTAGGGGTAGAATTACCTTTTGGAAGAAATCTTGCAAAACCCTCCTTTGAGTCCTTGAAGAAAATTCTTATTAATCTAGGGATTTCATGTATAGATTTCATCAATACTAGTGTAGAAATAGTAGGATTTCATATCAAGATAATATGGATTGCTCATCTTGAAGATGGGAAGGTTTAGGGGTCTTGAGAGGGTGGAGAAACGATCAAACAATCGTCCAAGCGAAATGGGGTGAAATGAGCCCCCAAAATTATCACGCCCCAAACCTAGGGAGGCGTGGCCAGCACCCGGTTCCATACTTGGCCCGAGCGTACCACTCTGTGATAGTAAATTATGGAGGGGTATCCCTCAACTTAGGCCAATGAGGTCTACCTGCAAGCTGACAATACCAATCGAGGCCGATGGAGTCATATTCTGAATCATCTGAAAATAACGTCTCTCTTATCTGAGGGTAAACATACCCAAAATCTCATATACATAATTGTGTAGACCAACGAGGCCGCCATAAATTTCTCTAACCAGCAATACCAAACTAAACATGCACACAGGGCTGGCATGGCTAAAATACTGATATACAAAATATACAGGACTCGTCTACAAGCCTCTAGAAATAACTGAACTGTATCATGGTCGGGACAGAGCCTTGACCTACCCATCAAACCTGTATATATAAAATGGACTCCAAGGTTTAGACCTGGTAACTCCGAGGAAGTGGAGCCTACCAACCAAGCTGTTGTTTGACTCTATCTACTGGGAAGGTCTATCCAGCTGTCTATCAGGAACTGCAGGTATGAAATGCAGCGTCCCCAGAAAAAGGAACGTCAGTACAAAATAATGTATTGAGTATGTAAAGCAACAGAATAACTGAAAGTTGAAACTGAACTGATAAAATAATAACTGAAAGTAACTGGGAATCGAAGATAATCTGAAGATATGCTTACTTGCTGATACTGACTCAATTCTCTCAATATAGTAAGTAAAATAGTTGTCCGGCCTTATAAGGCTCGGTATGTGTAACTGCTTTGCCGTAGTAGGCTCGCTCATAGGCGCTCGGCCATACTAGGATCTATATCTCGGCCATTCTGGGCTCACTCATAGGCGCTCGACCAAAGTAGGCTCGGTATATAACTTACCATCTGATCGGAGGTTGCCCAATATGAGCCTGCCCACTGATTATAGCTCCATGGTGGTAAAAATATTGTAATACTGTATATATATATATAGACCCTCAACTCTTTTGACTGGAAGAAGATAATACTTAACTGAATATAAAGTCCCGATAAGGGAGAATATGATAACTTATGAGACTAGGATAATGTACATAAATTCAGGAATATGAACTTCTCTTTATGCCTCATTATCAAACACATGCAGTTACGGGATCATGACAAAATGAAGGAAAGGTTTAGACTTAACATACCTTAACCCCGTTGAGTCTTTAATACCTTCCAAGAAACTCTTCAATCAACTCAACTCAATCTACCATAGCATAATTAGATTCAAAATCAGTGCCGAGTAAAGTCTAAGTCCGATTCTTAAGCTATTAGCTCGTTGACATAAATTCGGCAGCATCTCCCCAGCAACAAGGGCCTTCGCCAATACCATATACCAAAAACAACAACCATAGAAATCCAGCAACATATAAATATCAATAACAAGACACCATATAACAACAACAAGTCACAACTACTTCACGACGAGCGGCAAGCTCCGATTGGAATCCGTATAACCCATATCACCCCTTATAGACTTATTACTTTAACTTAATAGTATCATTAACATGATAATGAAGTCATTCATCAATGATTACAGCCTTATACCAGATATTTATAACAAAGGAAATAATCCACAACTTCAACTATCCTCAATTAGCAACTTTATTCGCTAGTTCATGTCTAGTCCATCCATTTAACTTAATCAACATCAAGATAACCTTAAGCACATGCAATAACACAATATACTTACCTCCTAAAGTAGATTTAAGTCTAAATACAAGTCATATTTAGCTTACAACAGCCCTCAATGGCTATACAATACCATAGAAGTGACTTAAATCTAATCTTCACTTCCAATCTCAAGTCTCTTATGTTTCCTTCATTAATTCACTTGATAAACATATAGACATGCATAACAATAGAAACCATATCATAATCAAGTTATTTTCCCCATTTTCAAGCCATAACCTTAGCTTAACAAGCGATAACAACATCTCTTCCCCTTGGGTAGTAGATAAAATTCGAACCCTAAGCTTAACTTAGCTCACCATCATCCTTATTCACATCACAACACCATAGAGGGGTTATTCTTCACCTTTGGCTAACTTTGATGTTGGATTATGGTGTATGTTTTTGCAATTTGCTTGGAGCCTTAGTGGAAATATTTGGGAGGTTTTGGAGAGTATGATGATGGAAGGAGGTTGAAAAATTAGCAAAGCTCATCCCAAAAACGAGATAAAAATAGGTGAAGGTCGGCAACCGACCAAGTGGGGTCCCATAGGGGCTGCTTGCCCAGTCGTGCAAAAATGCGAATATCTCTCTACTTTGATATCGTATCGACAAATAGTTTAATGCATTAGAAACTAGACTTGTAGTTATTCAATTTTGTAGGCATATAATCCCTTAATTTCAAGTAAATTGGGAGAAAAGCTCATCTACATTTGACCTAAATTTCAGCACATTTATGAATGTAACTTGTGATGACCTCTGCAAACTTTTGTTCCACAACTCCATTGACTTCAAAACATAACACACGACTATAATACAACTAAAATAACTCATAACATAACCTCCTTATCATATTAATGTCCCTAGTCTCACCCCAAAAGTACATGTTATAATATTCCCAACTTGTCGACTTTTGACAAAACTTATGTTCTTCAATTCGATTAGCTTCTAAGCCTTCCAACTCTATTGGTACTTGGTATCATGATATTAAGTATTTGTAACCTCCAATTTAACATTATTAACTCACTTTATGTACTTTCAAAGATGATCTCATTTCTTAGCTTACATCAATTGACTTGCGACGTACTTTTACGTACGAAAACATGGGGTGTAACAAAAATGACTTAGAAGAAATCTTCAGTTGGGGCGCGCCCGATCTGCCGAAATGAGCCTCACTTCTCTGCCACTATAGACAAGGGAAAATAGGATCCCCTCCCGGTCTGGAGAAGCGAGACTCGCTTCCCTGTTCGCCAAAATAACTAGGTGGTCTGATTTTGGTATTTTGATCATAACGTTTAGTAGGAATGTCCAATTGACAAACGACTTGATGCATTTGAAACTAGAC
>AWOL01S0028416.1:0-34959 GCA_000715115.1 Nicotiana otophora | reverse complement strand
AAAAAAAAAAAAAAAAAATTGTCAAAGAAATGAGAAAGTCTTATCGGTGAAAACTCGTATGAGCACTGTAAGGCGACATTGAGTAGAGAAATGCAAGAGTCTTATTAGTGAAAACCAGATGGGCACCATAAGTCAACAATGATTAGAGAAATGAGAGAGGTCAGTTAGCGAAAACCCGCAAAGGGCGCTACTGGCCGAATGAGGGTCTTCGATGCTCCGGCATGAGCACAACCAAGACAGTTTCAAGATGAACATTTGCGACGTATTTTGAGAATTAGACAGCTCAGACAGATCAGGCGTCCAGTCTAAAATGCATGTCATGATTCATTGAAGTCGACATATATCTCCAGATAAGTCTCCTTATTTCTCTCCTCGAAAGGGACACCTTTTATTTAGACACAATTCCTTTTTCACTTCCAATTGCTCTTCTATTCTTTTCCATAATTTTTCTTAGATTCTCTTTCGGTCTAATCTTGCATCAAAATCAATGCAAAAATGGCTGCAAAACTGTCTACAGTTTTTCCGTAATACCGAGCACAATTTGGAGCATATACGACATTGACGAAGGCCGGAATCCATTTGTGATCTCTTTTGATAAGGCGGACAAAGTGTCTCAAAGAAACTGAAAAGGTCTCCTAAGCAAGACTTGCTTCATAGGAAAAGTTGATAAGCACTACAGACACAAACTGGTTCTGAGTGCAAGACAACTAAGTTTGATTTTAAAGAAAAATTGTTTTGCCTTAGATACAAGGGTTAACGGTACCGTGGACATCCGGGTATAAAACAGCCAGGGGAGACGTCAGAAAGACAAAGTCTCCAAAAAATGATACAAAGTATCCGAGCATCTTGGTACCACTCTGATAGAATCAGTTCTTCGACAACGGGGTGTCCATGAACTCAAACTCCTCAGCGTATCAAGGCCACAAACCGACCACCACTTTAAAAACTCATAAATTTTCTTTGTTTGAAGCAGGAACAAAGCAGTGCAAAATGGCGGTTCTCAAAGGACGAATGTCACCAAATGTAAGCTCCTTAAAATCTTCAGCATGCATCACTACTGTCCATACCTCTCATTTTCATAGCTTAACCCAGGCAAAACCTTTTCGCCTAGGGGGATCCAGCTCATAGGTCCGGGTAGAAGTCTTCTTCGCCCAGGTTATTTTACAGTAGCTTAACCCAGGTAGAACCTTTTCACCTAGGGGGATCCAGCTCATAGTTCCGGGTAGAAATACTTTTCGCCCAGGTTGTTTTAGGTAGCTTAACCCAGGTAGAACATTTTCGCCTAGGGGATCCAGCTCATATTTTCGGGTAGAAGTACTATTCGCCCATGATTGGTTTTTGTAGCTTAACCCAGGTAGAACCTTTTCGCCTAGGGGGATCCAGCTCATAGTTCCGGGTAGAAGTACTTTTCGCCCAGGCTGTTTTAGGTAGCTTAACCCAGGTAGAACATTTTCGCCTAGGGGATCCAGCTCATAGTTCCGGGTAGAAGTACTCTTCGCCCAGGTTGTTTTACAGTAGCTTAACTCATGTAGAACCATTTCTCCTAGGGGGATCCAGCTCATAGTTCCGGGTTGAAGTACTCTTCGCCGAGATTGTTTTACGTAGCTTAACCCAGGTATAACCTTTTTCGCCTAGGGGGATCCAGCTCATAGTTCCGGGTAGAAGTACTTTTCGCCCAGGCTGTTTAAGGTAGCTTAACCCAGGTAGAACATTTTCGCCTAGGGGGATCCAACTCATATTTTCGGGTAGAAGTACTATTCGCCTAGGATTGGTTTTTGTAGCTTAACCCAGGTAGAACCTTTTTGCCTATAGGAATCCAGCCCATAGTTCCAGGTAGAAGTACTTTTCGCCCAGGTTGTTTTAGGTAGCTTAACCAGATAGAACATTTTTGCCTAGGGGGATCCAGCTAATAGTTCCGGATAGAAGTACTCTTCGCTCAGGTTGTTTTATGTAGCTTAACCCAGGTAGAACCTTTTAGCCTAGGGAGATCCAGCTCATAGTTCCGGATAGAAGTACTCTTCGCTCATGTTGTTTTACGTAGTTTAACCCGGGTAGAAACTTTTCGCCTAGGGGGATACAGCTCATATTCCAAATAGAAATACACTTCGCCCAGGTTTGCTTTTCGTAGTTTAACCCAGGTAGACCCTTTTCGCCCCGGGGATTCAGTATTTTTTCAGTAATACAGGGCGCCAACCCCTGGTTATATTTCCTTTTCCAGTAATACAGGGTGCCAACCCCTGGTTACATTTTCTTTTCAGTAATACAGGGCGCCAACCCCTGGTTACATTTTCTTTTCAGTAATGCAAGGCACCAACCCCTGGTTATATTTCCTTTTCAGTAATACAGGGTGCCAACCTCTGTTTATATTTTCTTCTCAGTAATACAGGGTACACCAATCCCCTGATTATATTTTCTTACCAGCATAGGGTACACCAATCCCTGATCTCCTTACCAGTATAGGGTACACCTATTTCTAGCTGTGTTCTCCAACATAGGGTACACCACTCCCTAGTTGATTTGATTTTAAATGCAGGATACACCACTCCTTGGTATCATTGCCAATATAGGATATCCCATTCTCTGACCATATTTTCCCAATATAAGGTACACAAATCCTTAGTTGAGACATTCTTTTGGGACAATAAAAAAAAATCATGATGACCTTTTCAGGGTACACCGTTACTTTTTTTTTATTTGCTTTCAATAAAGAAGTAGTTTAGAATTTGGTTACAATAACTCACGAAATTTTTCCTAGTGAAAACTGGAGCAGAAAAATTTCGTTCGTTTGTTTATTGTGATGTTTGAGTAGGTTTTAACTTGAGGCACAAGGTTCGAGATAAACAAAAGAAGAAGTATGAATCCAAAATAAAGAAAAAAAAAAGATATGGACTGCAGAAGCAGATGGAAATGATATGGACTGCTCAAAACATGACTGAAGTTACGAGCATTGCATCTCTCGTTTTGATTAGAAGAAGTCATAGAAGAATGAACTAACACCTGCAACTAGCAAGCATCAGGGTTTAGATCGGAGTCTGCGTGAAGAAACAATCAAGATTCAAGATTAAGTTTTAGAAGACTTATAGATATGAATCTTGTAACTCATAGTTGATAGGTTTGTTTTTTTAAAATTTTTTTTGATATAATAACTGGACTACAGCCCAGAGCCTTGACGGAACCTTACTCGACTCTCCAACTTAGCATTCCATCCATTTCCTTGAATTACATGCGGCGAAATTTCCTCATAATCCGGAATATGTAGGTTGTCCATAACCAAGACTCGGTCGTTCTCTTTTCTCTAATCTCTTCCCTTTTGAATTATGCTATGATAAACATTAATCATATCGCTCATTTTTTCTTTGCCTGAAAACTTTTCATGTTTCCAAGCAAAGAGGGGCATGCTGTGAGCACCTAATTTTTGACCATGCTTGAGTTTTTTTCCACTCATCTCACCAATACCTCACTTCTCACTCCATCTTTTCCGCTCCCATCTTCCCAGGCGTGTCCCCACTCCACTTTCCTTTGTCCCCCATGCTTGTCCTCCATACTTGTCCCCCATACTTGTCCCACATACTTTGTCCCCCATGCTTGTCCCCCACACACAACCCCCACATATCCCCATTTTCTTTCTTCACGTGAGGGGACAAAAAAGATCACCCACAAAAATACCATCTTCTTCCCTCTATTAGAGGAGCAAAAAAGGTAGACACAAAAACAAAAAACCTTGGACCTCCATTTTTGGACAGGCGAACACTCCATCCATTTTCCTCCAGATATCAGCCTTCAAATGCCATAACAAACAACTGAAATATCTCTGATAAACACCATTAAAACATCTCCAAAATCTCCATTAAAAATACCTCATCGACCATCAAAGCTTCATGAATTTTCCCTCCATCTTTAGCTCCAAAAGCAGCTGAAAAACAGCCCCTTTTCCAGCAAATAATTAGCTGCAAAAATAGCCAAAAAATGATAAAAACCAGTTTGAATCCCAGTCCCAAAACATCCGTAAAAATCCACGAAACATTCATGAAAATCAAGCCAAAACATGGCTGAAATTGCTGCCAAAACGCAGCAACAGTTACCCATTTAAAACACGCGAGTTTCAGTCTAGGGAGACAAGTTCGCCGTTCCGTTTCGTTTGATGCTCTAGTCCACTGTCAAGTTTGGTTAGTTTTCTTTCTTGTAATCCAACACTCGAGGCTCTTTATTAATACAGTGAAAAGCTCTGCTCAACAGAGGTCACTTTCTTCTTTGATTCACTTTTGGTTTAATATCGTATTCTTGTTTAATCTTTTAGTGCTTTATTTTGTTTAAATGTCTTTGATAGCTTACTAAATTTCTTTGTTGCCTACGTTTGTTTAAGAACATCACTAGAATTTGTATGAGTTAAGATTTATATTCACTACTTGATGGGTGAAAGTTACTGATTTGCATATTTCATCGCACTATTAAATTTCTTTTGTAGGTAAAATAATTATTAAAAAAAAATGAATGAATAAAGGGATTTCTAGTAAGCTCTTATCAAATAGGTTGTGGTTGTTTTGTTTGTTTTCTTCTTTTTTTTCTTATTCTGTAAGTATATAGTTTTGGTTTAATTTATATACATATAAAATGGGGAACATTCGAAGAAGACAGTAGTTGAGTTGGTATTGTGCCTTGCGATTTATGGTGTATCAAGATGGGCCATAGGTTTGCTGGGTGAAAATTAAAAGGTTGCTTAGTTAACATTTATTTTAGTTCATATAGTATGCCATAAATGGGATTTGATTAGCTAGTTAGATTTTTAGAGATGTTTGATTATGTTTGGAGTAGTTTGGGGCTGATAAGATTTAAGAAGATTTAGCCTTTTGTCTCCATTTATTTCATAATTATAAAAGTCAAATCTTACCCCTTCCACAATGATCCCCATAAACCCTGGGCCTTAATCTCAAACTAGTTTAGGAAAATAACTCATAAATATCTCTAGTATGCTTTAGGCTCACAGCAATAAATCAATTATCGTGATTATGTATACATGCACGTGACATAATTACGATTTCCAAAGTTAAAGGCAAGGTATGCGTTCACGCAACTTTGATAGAACAATTTTAATAATAATAAAAGTGTTATCAATTGTGTACACACATGCGTGGCATGAATTTTAATGTGCCAAACAAAACGGGTACACGTACGCGTGACTCGTTTCAAGATAATTCCTTAATTACGAATAATCAAGCAATAAAAGCGGATAAAGAAAAATATGGCAACCAATAAATCACAGTTTGTCCAAAATTAATTCAAGCCAAGTTGTAGTCAATAAAGCGACCATGCTAGAACCACGGGATTCGGGGAATGCCTTACACCTTCTTCCCGGTCAACAGAATTCCTTATCCGGACTTTGTTTTCGCAGACCAATAATAATAGAGTCAAACCTTTCTTTGACTAGGGATTCAAATAAAAGGTGACTTGAAACACCCAAAACTCAATTCCAAGTGGCGACTCTGTAAATAAAATAATCCCTAATCAAGTTTGTCACTTTATTTGGAAAAACTCTTTAACCACCATCCATAACACACATTATCGTTTTTGGGGGTAAAAAGGAGGTGTGACATTAGCCATTTTTTAAGGCGGGTCAAATTTTTGGGTTGGGTAAAAATGGATTAAAGGTGAGTTTATTTAATTAGGGTCATGGTTTAAAATTGGACCAATAAAAAGTTGCCACATGTAATTTAATTTCTTTTTTAATTTGACATTGACCATTAATCGTAGGGGTATAAGTGAGCCAGAAAGATAATGGTGTGGATATTTTCTTGGCTCAATAAGTGAACATAAGTTATATTTGTACCAAATCGAATAGTTTGAGGACAGTTTTGGCACTTTTATGATAAAAGGTATAATATTTAAAGTTTTGCCCAAGTGGAAATGGATATTGAGCTTGTGAACAAGCTCATCATTTTCTAAAATTTCGAATTGGGACAAAAAGGTTTCGGACCTTCTTGGCGAAATAAATATACTGTAGACAAAAAAGTTAGATTTGCATCGTTTATATAAAATTATCTTTACTATGATGATCTACCATCAAACGATTGTAATGACAACTATTGTCATGGTAAGGTCAGATAGATAGGATATGTTCACCTTTAATCAGCGGTTTGAGTTCGATCAGTGGAATTAAAAAATTCTAGCAGAGAGCGCTTCACTATTGAATAGCTTTATACCTCGCGAATTCGGATTAGTCTGGCTCCAAAGTGAATACACAACATCATACAGAAAGCAAAAAAAATGTTGTCATAGTGAGTGCAAGTGTATTCTGGACCTATTGAAGTAAAGTAAAGCTACGTCCACCAATGGTGGGGGTAGCTGTACATTATGCTAATGGGGATTAAAAGAAAGTTATTTCAATGGAAAAGTTAAGAGGGAGAAAGATATTAGTACAACATTGTAGGAACTGATAATGGTACGTCTTGTCTCTATATTTAGATTCGACTTTTGAGTTGTGTGTAAAGGCATATATTATATTTCAGACATGAAAAAACATGGTGGTTTATTAATGGATGTTAAAGGCTGAAAAACTATTGGTTTTTGAAATCCTCTTTAACTCTAAACCATGATTTTCATCTTTGACACTTGTACTACACATTCAAAGGTTGTAAAGCTTCCTGGTAATGAAATAAGATAATTGCAAGTTGCACATACTCTTTATAAATACACTGAAAGTGTAAAATTTTTTAATTTGGTAAGTTCAATTTATAACCGACTATAGCAGCAATTACTTTATTTTTCTGTTGTTATAGGCAATGTTGAGCCGATTCTCCAAATATGCTGTCGCACCCGTATCTGATCCTCCAAAACTGCACTACTTTTGGAAAATCCGACATGTACCCGTCGGCATTTTTGAGGAGTCTGAGCACCATAGGTTATAGGTCGACGTAATTTGATGGTGTTAAAAATCTAAACTATCAGTGTACAAAACTTAAACTCATTGTACTGGTAGTTAGTGTTTAGTCGAGAGTTGGTAAAGAAATATTCTTCTTAAGTTTTTCATTTTGTTCTGCTGGGTGTGTTTGGGGGGGGAGTAAGTTGACTAATAGAAAGAGTAATAAAGAAATGTTAGCAAGCAACTTAGTTTCTTCTTTTGGACAAAGAAATACAAGTGATCAAACAATTATCCTAGCTAGAATGCTCTGATTTTCATGATTTCTTCACCTGGTTGTAGCTATGGAAATAAAATCAGGTCTAAATAACAAGTACAATTTTGGTAGAAAAAAATATAGTACGAAATAATTGTTGTTTCAACTCACAATCTCAATAACTGTCGCTGCTGCAAATACTAAGAAGAGAGTACCACCTATGTAGGCAATGGCCTGAAAGAAGAGATTTGTTCATCATTAACATGTGCAAAAAACATCAAACATATCAAAACTGAAACTGAGAATCTTTAGACAAAGTCATAATTTCTCGAATTTGAATACCAGAAAATATTTTGCAAGTTTTCTATCAAAAGGGGGTTATAGGCGAAAGTTATTTTCCTTAGATCAACTTAACTTTTAACTTCGTATTACTTGCTCTAGTTAGCAGTTAGACATTATTATGAATCTTTCATACACAAAGCATTCATTGAAGCACTCTCGAATTTGCTAATGATATTATTAATCTTTAGCATATGTTTTCTTTCCACCAACCAATATGTAGAAAGCATTTTCCATAGAAAGTGGCTTTTGTCATGCCAAACACACTAAAAAAAGGACAGCCCGGTGCACTAAGCTCCCGCTCTGCACGGGTTTCGTGGAGGGCGGACCACAAAGGTCTATCGTACACAGTCTTATCCTGCATTTCTACAAGAGACTGGCTGCCAAAAACACTAGAGAATAGAAAGTCAAAGTTTCATTTTCCCCTCCTTTTCAGAGTAATAACATTATAAACGGGACGCGACTTGCTAAGGAAAGCATTTTTCATGTCGGACCATGAAGTTGGACTTCTGCAGTCAAATGGAAGAAAATAACTAATGCAGGTCGGTAATAGGATGACCAAGACAGGAAGTTGGTTAGGCACTGTTTATCGCGTGAGCAGGAGATTATTAAAAACTGGAAAGATCTGGTTGGCAAATTTGACATAAAATACAGCTTCTATTTTACTAATTATGTAGTTAATTATTCCAAAAGCAACTCAATATAAAATATTAGTATATGAACTTTCTTGGGTTTTAACAGAGGTTGAGCAAGTGGCAGAGGTTTTTAGGCAATATAAGTACAATAACAACACTGGAATTGAATCATTTGATAGTATTTAAATGCTTAAAAAGAAATAAACAGATAGTATCATTGTGTACTTTTTCTAAGTCAGCAATATGAGAAGAAACATATTCTTGTTATAGTGGATTCCAGAGGAGAAATCTATAGGGTGAATTCGTTTCGAGCAGAAGATTCAGAGGATCAAATAAATGTGCCTTGTATTTAACTATTCAGATAGAGTAATCTTACCTTCTCAGACAAGAATGACCCCAGTAATGAACCTCCTAGAACAGCCAACTGCAGAGAAATTTTTACCACCAATCAATTTCCGATGGGTACAAAAATGCATTACAGACCAATACCAAAAGTAAGAAAAAGAACTAATGCACCAAATATCGATATGGTTACATTTCATTAGGAATCAGACCATGGTACTCTTATCAGTGTTGTCAAAGGCGCGCTTAAAACGCGCTTAAGCCCTGAAGCGAGGCTCAAAACACGTTGAGCGCTTCGCCTCGCTTTGTGGGCGCTTTAGTGTCACATCAAATATCTAATGCATAATTTTCCTTGCCAATGAGTGTAATCCTGAAAAGGCGACCTTAAACAATTGATATTTCACTTTCTCGTGAATTTCTTTTTAATTTCTTTTTCCATATATTTGTTATTCATGCTTATAATGATTAGTCTTGGACTACATGCATATTTTTACTTTTTTCTCCCGTTGTGTCTTTTTTCATAAAAGCTCACGCTTTATTTGCGCTTTGCACTTAAAGCCCCAACGGACCTTAGAACTTTATTGCGTTTTTCGCCTTTGATAACTGACTCTTATTTCCAGAAAAGGTCGCGCAAAGTAATATGCTAAAGGTATCAAGTTAAAGGCCTTTTTTTTTTTTTTTAAAAAAAGTGACACCCGGTGCACAAAGCATCTCGCGTTCACGCACGATTCGGGGAAGGGCCGCACCCTAATGGGGTGTGATGTAAGCATGCTACCATGATGCAAACATCAACGGCTTTTTAATAATAATAAATATTTAGCATATCATGATAACATTTCCCTTGAAATGTTATACATAAATGATTTTCAGGTTGCTATTATTTGCAAAAGAAATCGCATTGTAGCTTGTACGTGATGGCTGCAAGCAGCAATAATGTTTACATTAAAGGTTTGTATTTACCAAAGTTGCAACTCCATGACCGGCTAATGCGCCACCAATGACTCCAAGAGGTGAAGATGCAGCAGCAAGAGCTGAAACCAGATTATTGTGTTAGTACTTAGACCATACTTGATGTCGCTTACCAAAACTAGGAGATAATTATCAATTAATTTAACAGAGATTGGAGTCCCATAAAAGGGTGTTTGCTGATTTAGCTTTCTGTGAATGTTTTCAGATTGTAAAACATCTGGATGTTTGTAAAAGAATAGACTCCTGTACGAGTTGATTCATAATACGAACAAATGGTAAAAACAATAGTTTCTGCATCGACCTGAGTATGACTAACCTATTGTAGAAAAAAATGATTTGTCTCCCCATTCAGCAACAAAGACCAATGCAAATGTGCTAACAATAGTGTTTGCAGCAGCCAATATTCCAGCACCATTTCCTGAAAATTCTGAAACTGCCAGCTCCGCCTGGTCTCAAAAGCAAAGAGGCCCACAATTAGAATAAGCTCATTGCTGATGACAGGAACGGTTTAACTACCAATAAACATCTTATAATAAAGCGTCGATCTCTTGATCCTCATAATTTTATGTAAATTTTAACCTTATAGATCCTCGGTAACTGTTTTATGCAGTAGGTAAGTGCTTCAGAAATTGACTTGTTTTGAGTCCAAGAAAGTGAAATCGAAAATAAAAAATGAAGGTTGTTGTTCCATGAATAAAAACATTCTATTAGACGGAAGAAAACCATAAACAAACTGTTATCTTGTAATAGATAGGAAGTTCCAAAAATACGAAGAAATAGTTCCTATTTCATCTCAGCTTGACCATGAACCAAAAGTTCAAGTTTTTAAAGCTTTCTAGCGGAGAGAAAAAGCACGAGAAACAAAAGAAGTTATTATAAGTGCTCATAGTGCTGATTGTAGCCTATAAGATATAAGATGCTAAGTCAAAAGATTATCATACATGTGCACTAATTCTACTTGACATCTTAAAATTAGAACAGTACTTAATAGAAGAAGGGATACTGATTGGATTACCTCTTTCTGTTCCTCTTCGGCTTTCATGCCATCGCTGGAGGAGGCATCAAGTAAGGTTGACACTCCAAAATACACCTGTATCAAAATTGAATTTCAACAGACACGTCAATTTCACATGGCATAGCGTGCAAGTTATAACGTGGCTTAAATATTAGATCATGTGTTACCAGAAGGCAAACTGCAGCAATATCATCCACTGGCAAATCATTTTCACCGAACCTGCATTTAAGCAACTGAATGCATTAGGGTATAAGAGATGAACCACCCATGATATTTCCTTTATTTAAAGATTTGGAACATTAATCAGTTAAATGATCCAAAGGACACCGCAAAATGATGTAGTAAAAAATTGGAGGATGCTAGACTTTAAATTTTTGAAAAGTAACATGCTTATACAATAAAATGGACCTAATGCAGGAAGGTTAGTTACAATCCTCCTGCTATGAATTGTCTGAAACTATTTCTCATAATCTGCATTTTTAGTAGGTTGATTCTCTGTCATAATCAAAATGTATAATTATACAGAGAGAGGTTGTTAAACCTGAAAGGAAGAATGTCATCGACATAGTGGAAAGTTCTTCCAAGAACAACAGATATGATTGTCATTACCCTGCAAATGACACAGACACTGTTAATATAAAGAAAACATATTCCTCTTTTGTTTGGTTAGGTGATAGAATGGGTTTCTGAATAGAGCATCTTCCAGGATATTAACAAAGATGTGATGGATATGTTACATTGACCGTATTTGAGCTCTTTAAGATCTTAATTTTAACGAGTCAAACGTTATAAGAAGAACTAGTCAGGAATATATATCAACTCTTGAAAAGAAAACGATGTATTCACATTTGTCAGATACAGAAGTTAAGAGGACATAATGAATGTTGAATGATGAAATTCAATTATTTAACTTTTTAATTTCAAACTGAGATAGGCTATATGGCTTACCAATAAATGCTTATGAAGGGCGGTGATTTATATCTCCAGATTCTCTCTGACAACTATAGTTGAATATGTAGATGCAAGATTTCATAGCTAGACCCACATTAAAACACTTGTCTATTACATAATTCTCTTTAGTGAGAATAAGCAAACTACTGTGTTAAACTTAAATAATTGAGAACAAATGATAAAAACCATCTATACATGGTGCAGAAAGATAACGTACCCAAGTGCGCCAAAAGTCCCTAAGAAAGTGACAGCAGCAGAGTTCCTAGCTGCTAAAAGAGCCTGCTCATATCAATGAATACTCGCATTAATTGTGAGAGTATAACATAACAAATCAGAAGGAGACTCTCTTTGATACGCACATGTAAAAGCATTAATATCATCATTTCATTCAGCCAGTAATGTCTCATCTACATATAGTTTTTGAATGATAAAATCCCCTTACAGCAATAAAGAAGGTTTTGTCTCCAAGCTCTGAAAAAAATATCAACAAGAATGCCTGCAAAATTGGAAAAAAGAAAAGTAGGTTTAGTTTTCTGGTGGAACACTTTTCCTTCACAATCTCAAATAGAGTATAATATGCGAGGGGAGGAGAAAAAGTGCAAAACAGATGATCGGTGATGCAGCTGGAAAAAGCAAGCAAAATTTGAGAGAATTAAAGGTAAGGCTCTTCCTAATCACTTTCACGTGCTAGGTGCCGAAAACAACTGATGTAATACTTGTCCGAATGTATAAAACCAAAGAAGGTGAAAGGGAAATAATATTCTGGAGAACACCTTTGCAATCAGGAACGCATTAAACATGATATTTTCAACCACAGTTACACCTCACTATATCAGAATACTCCAAATGCATATTTTTCAATATAAGGCCAGATATTCTAGCAACAAGATTCTGTTCCTTCTTTCCGCTGGCAAAGAATCAAGTATCTGAATAACTCTGAAAGCAGTTCTACAGTTCACATATGACGCAGTTACGCCAGTCATTTTTGATTCATAGGAGCAAAAGAAGAAATAAGTCTCTATTTGTTGGAACATGATGTACATTTGTGCTATGTGTTCCATGAATGAGAATAGAATAGTTGGCAAGATACAAAAATCAACAGATGATGCATGAAATGATTTCATTGTTATTTCTTTTCGTCTCTTATTTCCTTTCTCAGGATAAGGTAAAACAGCAGCAAGATTTCAAAAATGGAAGTTGCTGGGAGATTTTCCTAACTGAAGCAAAACCTGTGCTTAAATCTCCGAGATCCCCGAAGAAAGGAAACGACTGCAAGCTAGTCGCAACCTCTGAAACAGCACTTGCTTGTTGTGTGAACAGAAGAGTGAAAAGGCCAGAAATGACAACAGATTTCAGATAATTGATCTGTGGCATGTCTAAAACTTGAAGAACAGCATTGTTTTCGTTTTTCCTCTTCGACAATGCTGATCTGTTTGAACTACTGCATTCTTTGGAACGACAAGCCGACCTTGCAATGTAGCAGCTTTTGTAATTCCTAGTCCTGACCACCTGAGAAGTATCCACAATATCGGGTCATATATCTTCAAAGTGAGACTTAAAACTTTAACTATGAGATAATGAAATGGTCAATACATACATAAGTTCTTATACAACAACAATAAACTCAGTTATCACAACGAACTAGTGCAAATGATCCGAATATACCACTTATTGTTTTGCATCACCTCCCAAGTTTAGTTCTTCTAAGCGTTCTCTCACACATAACAATATCCCGGATATACAAGTGCAACCAATCCTCACAGCAAGTTACATTCTTTTTCACCTCTTATTGTAGCAGATAAATTAATTAGGTCAAAAGAATTTACAACCATGTTGGTTCTTACAGAAGGAAGTATGAACAACTCAAAAAGTAGATAAAGCAAAAAACCTTTGACAAGTCCCCAAACCATCCGTGGTGCATGCAAAGGGCATGCCGCCTAGAAAACCTGCAAACAACACAATCAGGAAAAACAAAAAGATATAGCTAAACAAAGCACAATTGTATATTTCGCAATTCCAGAAAACAGATTTACCTAAAATAAATAAATAAACACGCTTTAGAAGAGTTGGTTTGCACAATTCTACATGGTATCAGGGGGTGGATGCAGTGGCAGATGTAGCACTCGGACACCGGGTTCATCTGAACTCATTACTTTCGACGCAGTACATAAATTTATACATAAAAATCCACTAAAATCGTAATAAGTACTAGGTCTGGACCCATAATTTTAAGGTTGAACCCATAGAGCTTAAACCCTAAATTCACCTCTGGGTGGATGTAGCTTACATTTACTAAGTCCAAATGAACCCAATCCATAAATATAAGCGTGAAAATTCACCAAAATTTCAACAAATATTAAACTCCCAAGTCCCACCCAACCAATCATTTTTAAGAACTTTAATGTTGAACTAATTAAGTTTAAATCTTGGATTCACATATCATGTATGCATATATTCTAAGTTCAAGTCTTACTGCTACCCATTAAAAATGATATTTTCATGTTTTAATGCTTAAATTTTTAGATGAGATACAACAACCAAACAAAAATGGCTAATATTGTTTTCATAATTGAATTTTGCGGACAACCTTCTAAATGCTGACCACTAGTGGTGCCAAAATGGATAAACAAAACAGTTATACATCCATATTATCTAATCTACTAAACAAAATGTGTTGAATATTGGACTTTTTAAAAACGGGTCAAATATAGATAAGAACCATATTATCCACTTAGAAAATAGATAACAAACGGATAACTAATAAGTTTAACTTTTACATTTGTAAAAACTCAAACCGGGGTTCCTCAAGTTTGGGAGACTAGTAACTTTCACAAAAGTGATCATATAAAGTCATGGATAATATTAATATCCATATTATCCGCCGGTTAACCCATTTTCTATCCGTATTAAATATGGATCGGGTCGGATAATTTATCCGTTTTAGCATTACCCGCTTCGACCCACCCATAACCGTCCCCACCCGCCCGTTTGATACCCCTACTGATGAGCACAAACAAGAGCAAAACAAGCCCAGATAATCAAGAAAATAAAATGTAGTTAAGCTGAGGTTGTAAGAATTCATGCGCAAATTTCAACAAAAAAGTAAAAGGGCAGGTAAAGAAACCGAACTTACGTGGAGAATGCAAAAGGGGAAATATTAGGGAAAGCAAAAGAAGGTGGAAAAGTAGCAGAGGACCTAAACAAAGAGCTACTCTCAGAAGAGAGCGCTAGGCTTTGCATTCTTTGAAAATTAGAGCAGAAGAGAAAAAGAGTGATTTTTGAGGCGTTGAGAAAGATAAGACTCAAGAGAGTAGAAATGGGAGTGGACAGAAAACAAAGACACTTCAAGATAATAAGTTATCAAAAAGGCGCGCCAGTTTACATTTTCCTTCCTTACTCTTATCTACTATTATCCACATAGATTTACTCTACTGTGGTTAGCTTCTCATTAAAAAATAAAAAACAAATTCCCGAAAAAGTTATTTTTTTACTGGTTGATAATGATGGAAGTTAACTTTTTATCGAAAATAATTTTCCTCACTTATGAGCAAACGTTATTTTAACTTTTAACTTCAGGTTATGCTTGCTGTAATATGGCCAAATTTTTATGATATTTGTCATGATATAATATCTATTATAATAAAATTTATGGATCATGATATTTGCCGTGACATAATATCCACTATTATGCCAAAGATTTCTTGCTATAAATAGAGGAACTTCTCCCCATTTGCAAACAAACCAATTCAAGAGCTTTTCACTCGTGTCTTTCTTTTTCCTCCTTTATTTCGCTATAGAGTATTTTGTAAGAGAGTGAGTGTTGGCAAACACTTGTGTGAACCCTTTCTTTGGAGTGATCTTGTGAGGTTATTCTCTTGGGGTATTTGGAACTAATTAGAGTATTTACTCTAATTTTGTACTCTCTTTTGTACTCTTGTTGGTATAGTGAAATTGCTCCTCTCCGCTTGTGGACGTAGGTTACCTTGACCGAACCACGTTAAATTTATGTCTTCTTTATCTTCTTTAATTGACGTTATTATCAACTTGCATTGTCTTTGTTATTATCATTATAACGTTGTTTGGCTAAATTCCGTACTACCCGGTAACCCGATCCTAACAAATTGGTATCAGAGCCAGATCTAACCGGATTAGTTTAAATAGCCAAAATGACTCTAACAAAGTCTTATGTTGAGAAATTTGACCGAAGTGCAAACTTCGAAATGTGGCAATTAAAGATGGAAGCTATCCTAATTCAGGATGGCTTAGATTTGACACTGCAAGGAAAGGGAAAAGATGCCGGATAAAATGACGGACGAGGAGTTTGCCGTCATAGATAAAAAGACAAAAGCAGGTATTATTTTAAATCTTTCAAATGAGGTTTTGCGTGAAGTTGTAGCAGAAAGCTCGTCCAAAGGCATATGGGAAAAGCTTAAAACCCTATATATGAAAAGAATAGTAGAAAACAGGCTTTACCTAAAACAAAAACTCTACACTTTCGTATGATTGAAGGTACCTCTATACTTACATATCTTGATACTTTTGATTCTCTTCTTATGGATTTAAGTAACATAGATGCTGAAATCAAAGATGAGGATCATACTGTATTATTGCTTATTTCCTTACCCCAGTCGTTTAAACATATAAGAGATACTATGCTTTATGGAAAGGATAATATCTCTTATAAATATATCAAATCTATTTTGAAATCAAAAGAACAAATAGATAGAGATATTACTGTGAAAACTAGTGGGAACCAAGGGGAAGACTTATTCATAAGAGGTAGATCCAATAAGAAAGATTCAAGTAGTGAAAAACCTAAATCAAGGTCAAAATCCAGATACAGAAATATCATGTGCAAATATTGTCATAAGAAAAGTCACATTATTTCTGAATGCTTTAAATTGAAAAACAAAGAAAAGCATACAGAAAAGAAAAATGAGCACAAAAATACTGACACTGCCGAAGCAAGTGTAGCTGCTGATGAGACTGAGGGAACTATTTTTTAGCAACTAATAATAGTTTCAAATCTAACAATGAGTGGATTTTAGATTCATGATGTTCTTATCATATGTGTACCAGTCAAAATTTATTTACCACATATGAATCTATTGGAGGTAGAGTTGTCTTGATGGGCAACAATATTACCTGCAAAGTTATTGAAAAAGGTACAGTCCGAATCAAAATGCACGATGGTGTGGTGAGAACTCTCACCGATGTTAGACATGTTCCTCACTTGAAGAAAAATCTCATCTCTTTGGGCATTCTATAATCTCTTGGGTGCAAGTACAGAGGTGAAGGTGGAGTTCTGAAAATTTCTCATGGTGCTCTTGTGATCATGAAAGCACGCAGATCTGATACGTTATATACTCTTTTGGGATCTACTATTACAGGTGCTGCTGCAGTTTCAATATCAGATAAATCAGATTTTGACATCACCAAATTGTGGCATATGCGATTGGGGCACATCCTTAGCAAAAGAGGCCTCTTATGTGGCCAAAGTACCGGAAATATGGAGTCCTGTGAACATTGTGTGTTCGGGAAGCAGAAAAGAGTCAACTTCAAATCTCCAGTTATTCATAGAACAAAAGGCACTTTGGATTACATTTATTCAGATCTTTGGGGTCCTTCATGTACCCCATCAAAATGTGGTGCCGAGTATATGTTAACTTTCATTGATGATTATTCAAGGAAAGTTTGGGTTTATTTCCTGAAAAATAAAAGTGATGTTTTCTTAAATTTCAAACAATAGAAAGTTTTGATTGAGAACCAAACAGGAAAACAGGTTAAGCGACTTAGAACAGATAATGGCTTGGAATTTTGTAATGATGAATTCAACGAATTTTGTAAGAATAAAGGAATTGCTCGACATCGTACTGTGATAATGACACCTCAGCAAAATGGTGTGGTAGAAAGGATGAATAGAACTCTTTGGAAAGGGCTCGTTGCATGATTTCAAATGCTGGGTTGACAAATGCCTTTTGGGCAGAAGCTATCTCTACAACTTGTTATATTGTCAACCGAGCTCCTTCTGCACCTTTGAACTTTAAGATTTCAGAGGAAATGTGGTCAGGTACTCCTGCTAATTATTCTGATTTAAAGATATTTGGTTGCCCTGCATACATGCATGTAAATGATGGAAAATTAGAGCCAAGGGCTAAAAAGTGCATTTTCCTTGGGTATGCATCTGGGGTGAAAGGATACCGACTATGGTATCCTGATCCCATGACACCAAAATTTATAATTAGCAGAGATGTAACCTTTGATGAATCCTATGTGTTACATTCTAGAAAAGAGTCTTCTAGTTTTTGTAATACAGATAAAGGAAAGAGTACACAGAACCAGGTAGAGATTTAGATTGGCATTCCTTCTGAGCCAAGCTTATTAACTTTGGAGCAAAATAGAGTTGAAACTCCTGAAGTTAAGACAAAAGCTGAAATTCCTGAAGTTGAGACTCCTGAAGTTGAACCAGAAGAAGAGGAGTATTCTATAGCCAAACATAGACCAAGAAGAGAAGGTAAACAACCATTAAGGTTTGGAGATTATGTTGCATTTGCTTTTTCAGTTGCACAGGAAACTAAAGAAATTGGAGAACCATCAAAATATTCAGAAGCAGTTTCTGGTGCTGACTCAGCCAAGTGGCTGATTGCAATGAATGAAGAAATTGAGTTTCTCCATAAGAATAGTACTTGGTCTCTTGTGAAGCCGCCATCAGGAAAAAGAATTGTTGGTTGCAAATGGGTCTTTAAGAAAAAGGATGGCATTCGAGGGGTTGAAGATGCGAGGTATAAGGCACGATTAGTTGCAAAGGTCTATAGTCAGGTATAAGGAGTTGATTTTAGTGATATTTTCTTACCTGTTGTTAAACATAGCTATATTCGTGTCTTGCTTGCCTTCGTTGCCATGTATGATTTGGAACTAGAACAACTTGGTGTTAAGACAACTTTCTTACATGGCGAACTTGAGGAACAAATATACATGCATCAACCCGAAGGATTTGAAATTGAAGGAAAAGAAGATCATGTTTGCTTGTTGAAGAAATCCTTGTACGTATTAAAGCAGTCTCCAAGACAATGGTATAAAAGGTTTGATTCCTTTATGTTGGGCCATCGTTATTCGAGGAGCATGTATGATAGTTATGTTTACTTCCGGAAGTTAAATGATGGTTCATTTGTGTACCTGTTATTATATGTTGATGACATGCTCATTGCTTCTAAGGATTTAACAGAAATTCACAATTTGAAAAGTCAGCCGAAAAGTGAATTTGAGATGAAAGATTTGGGAGCAGCTAAGAAAATCCTTGGCATGGAGATCAAAAGAGATCGAAAAGCCAACAGGCTATTTCTGACCCAGAAGAAGTACTTGGAGAAAGTCTTGGAGAGATTTGGCATGAAAGATGCTAAACCAGTTAGTACCCCTTTTGCTGCTCATTTTAAGTTATCAACTGCTCAATCCCCGCAGTCAGAGGAAGAAGAGAGGTACATGGAACATGTTCCTTATTCCAATGCAGTCGGCAGTATTATATATGCAATAGTTTGTACACGTCTAGACATTTCACAAGCAGTGAGCGTGGTAAGCCGGTATACGACTTGCCCTGGTAAAGCACATTGGCATGCTGTGAAATGGATTCTCAGATACTTGCGAGGTATTTCAAATATATGTTTGCAGTTTGGGAGAAATACTAACACTTTGGTTGGTTTTGTAGACTCAGATTATGCAGGTGATCTTGACAAAAGAAGATCACTGACAGACTATGTATTTTGCATCGGTGGTTGCGCTATTAGTTGGAAAGCTACATTATAACATGTAGTAGCTTTATCTACTACCGAAGCAGAATATATGGCAGTGACCGAGGAGATCAAAGAAGCTTTATGATTGAAGGGTCTATTTGCGGAACTCAGTTTACACCAAGGTGGTATTACCATTTTCTGTGATAATCAAAGTGCCATTCACTTGACTAAAGATCAAATGTATCATGAGAGGACAAAACACATTGATATAAAATATCATTTCATCGGATAAACCATTGCTGAAGGAAAACTCTCTGTTCAGAAGATCAACACTAGAGATAATCCCACTGACATGTTCACAAAACCTCTTCTAGTGTCCAAGTTCAAGCTTTGCCTGAACTTGATTGGCATTTATGAAGAATGATTTTTTCCATTGGGGTTTTTGCGGAGAAAGTGTAGCAAATTTACTATATATAATCCGAAATTAGGCCAAGGTGGAGATTTGTAATATGGCCAAATTTTTATGACATTTGCCATGACATAATATCCATTATAACAAAATTTGTGGATCATGACATTTGCCATGACATAATATCCACTATTAGTCCAAGGATTTCTTGCTATACATAGAGGAGTTTCTCCTCATTTGCAAACACACCAATTCAAGAGCTTTTCACTCTTGTCTTTCTTTCTCCTCCTTTATTTCATTATAGAGTATTTTGTAAGAGAGTGAGTATTGGGAAACACTTGTGTGAACCTTTTCTTTGGAGTGATATTATGATGTTATTCTCTTGGGATATTTGGGACTAATTAGAGTATTTACTCTAATTTTGTACTCTTGTTGGTATAATGAAATTGCTCCTTTCCGCTTGTGGACGTAGGTCACCACGTTTAATTTGTATCTTCTTTAATTGGCGTTATTATCAACTTGCATTGTCTTTGTTATTATCATTATAATGTTGTTTGGCTAAATTCTGCACTATCCGGTAACCCGATCCTAGCACTTGTGCTTGCAGTAAACAAATGACGTTTTGTTTTCTTGACATTATATATATACAATGGTGAAAATTATAACAAGGTGACCATTGTTAGTCCTAACAATTTTGGGACTTGGTTATGTTTGATGACCCAATTACACTTGATAACAATTCTTACCCACCGTTAGTTGGAAGGGTACGCAAGTGCACAAATAGTCATTTTTAGGGATGCTATTTAGAGATTAGCCACTATTATTATTTTTTTTCCTGAAAATTTAAACTAAAAATCTCACCTTCAGGGCAATTCAAGATATTTTTGTCCTAAAAAACTGAAATTAACGACCCACCAACTAATTTCTAAATAGCAGCCCTTTAAAATGGCTACATGGTGTCATTTCTACGGGTATAAGAGATGTACTTTTATTTGAGCTTAAGTGATCCTGATGTAATTGGGGTGAAGACAAGTACACAAATAACCCTAAAAGTGGATGATATTGAATTGTTTTACCCTGCTTGTTCTATGGGTAGAACTTCAAGTTTAACAAGTAGTGTCCTTTGCTTGTCCCATGTGTAATATTTTTAACTTTTGACCTTGAAATTCTACCCATGGAACAAAAGAGGATCAAAAGTTAAATACTGCCTTAAAAAGTGTCATATTTCTGCATTTTTTTGTTCTTAGGCCCGTTAGGCCATTTAAAGCAGTCCGAATATTTTTTGAGATTTTTTTCTTCCAATACAATATTTGAAACTTATTTACTAAAATTGTCCTAATTTTGTATATTACCCGTCCTAAGCAAGGATTACTTCAAATTAGATACAATCCATTATTAGTGACTTAAATTAGGGGATTTAGTTATATCTTTTTCCTATTTTCTCTCCATTCCTCTTTTAATAAGACTCCTTCCAGTTGTGTATTACTTATTTTAAGCCATAACAAACGGAATTTCAGTTACAAAAAAAGAAAAGGCATAATTGAGCAGATTCAAAATTTTAGCAGATTTCAAATTAAATTCAATCTCACCAATTCTGCTCGAACCCTAACGAACCCCCCTTCTTTTTTCTAGTTTTCCTCGTTCTTCTGGTGTGTGTCTCTGTTATCGAATACACAATTTGCAGTTTATTTTGTGAACTCAATATTGAAATAGCATTGCCTCTTTGAGTAGCCATATGAACATGCATTTTGTTTCTATTTCATATCTGGCTTAGTTAGGAGGCAAAAATTGTAACACTCCAAAAATTCGGACTAGGTGTGAACATGTTAAATGAGTATTAATGTGATGTTTTAGACATGTGAAGTCCCATAGGGATGAGTATGGGTAAAAATAATTATTTTGGAATCAAGGCAGAGAGTGTGGTGCATAAGATTCGATAAAATTGACTAAGTTTATGGAAGGTTTGTCTTTCAGCCTGATTTCATGGAATTATATTAGGAATTGGAGAAACCGCAAAACATAAAAGTTGTAGCCCTTTGAAATATATTACCAACGATATATTTTAGAGCCCGAACGGATTTCTGAATAAAATATTATGTGCATTTTACTGGACAATGCGCAGTATGCACGCCCAGATGGTCTCGTGCGCGGCCGCGCACTTGTGGCAGTGCTACTGCCTTGCTGCGCGTCCAGGTGCGCGGGAGCGCACCCAAGGGAATCATATTTAAAGCCCTACTTCGTCCTCCACACCCCAAAACACAATAAGGGTTGGACGTAGCCTGCCCTGCATCCATAATCTCCAATAGTGACCTCCTTGGCATCACCGTGCTGAACCGTGTCCTTAAGGACAAACAGATGGGGGTCATCATACTGATGCTCTCTAATACGATCATAAAGAGAAGACCGAGAAACCACACAAGCCAAAACTCGGCTCAGCTCAAAAACATCCAATCTAACAAACTGGTTGGCCAAGGCCTGAACATCCAAGGCTAAAGGCCTCTATGCTATTGGTATATATGCTAAACTGCCCAAACACTCCGCCTTGTGACTCAAGGCATCGGCCACCACATTGGCCTTTCCGGGATGATAGAGAATGGTGATGTCATAATCCTTAAGCAACTCCAACTATCTTCGCTGTTGCAAGTTAAGATCCTTCTGTTTAAACAGATGCTGTAGACTTCGATGGTCAGTGAACACCTCACAAGGAACACCATACAAATAGTTCCGCCAGATCTTCAAGGCGTGAACAATAGCTGCTAACTCGAGGTCGTGTACATGATAGTTCTTCTCATGTACCTTTAGCTGTCTAGATGCATAGGCAATCACCCTACCGTCCTGCATCAACACCGTGCCGAGACCAATGCACAAAGCATCACAATACACCGTATAAGACCCCGAACCAATAGGCAATACTAACACTGGGGCTGTAGTCAAATTAGTCTTGAGCTTTTTAAAGCTCTCCTCATAGTCCTCGGTCCATCTGAACGGAGCATCCTTCTGGGTCAATCTAGTCATAAGTGATGCAATAGATGAGAAACCCTCTACAAATCAACGGTAATACCCTGCCAAGCCAAGAAAACTCCGGATCTCCATAGCTGAGGATGGTCTGGGCCAACTCTACACTGCTTCAATCTTCTTCGGGTGTACCTTGATCCCCTCACTCGATACTATATGATCCAAAAATGCCACTGAGTCTAGCCAGAACTCACACATTGAAAATTTTGCATATAACTTCTTCTCTCTCAAGGTCTGAAGCACAGTCCTCAAGTGCTGCTCATGATCCTCCCGACTCCGGGAGTACACCAGAATGTCATCAATAAACACAATAATGAAAGAGTCAAGATAGGGATGAAATACACTGTTCATCAAGTGCATGAATGTTGCTGGGGCGTTGGTCAACCCAAAAGACATCACAAGGAACTCATAATGACCATACCGAGTCCTGAAAGCAGTCTTTGGGATATCTGGCTTCCGAATCTTCAACTGATGATAGACTGAACGCAAGTCAATCTTAGAGAACACTCTTGCACCCTGAAGCTGATCAAATAGGTCATCAATACATGGCAATGGATATATGTTCTTCACTGTAACCTTGTTCAACTGGCGATAATCAATACACATTCGCATAGAACCATCCTTATTCTTCAAAAACAAGACAAGACACCCCAAGGCGATACATTGGGCCGAATGAAGCCCTTATCGAGCAACTCTTGCAACTATTTCTTTAACTCTTTCAACTCTGCTGGGGCCATCCGATAAGGTGGAATAGAAATGGGTTGAGTGCCCGGTAACAAATCAATGCCAAAGTCAATATCCCTGTGGGCGACATGCCCGAAAGATCTGCTGGAAATACGTCTGCAAAATCCCTCACTACCGGAACGGACTCGACGGTAGGAGTATCAACACTAACATCTCTCACATAGGCCAGATACGCATCATACCCCTTCTCAACCATTCGCTGAGCTTTAAGAAATGAGACAACCCTACTAGGAACATGATCTAAGGTACCTCTCTACTCTAGCCACAGTAGACCTAGCATAGCCAACATCACCGTCTTGGAATGACAGTCAAGGATAGCATGATAGGGTGACAACCAGTCCACGCCCAAAATAACATCGGAATCCACCATACTGAGCAATAATAAATTAGCTTTGGTCTCAAAACCACTAATAACAATCAAACACGACCGATACACACAGTCAACAATAATATAATCACCCACATGTGTAGATACATAAACAAGTAAACTTAGAGAATCGTGGGATACACCAAAATGTGGGGCAAAATAAGATGACACATAGGAATAAGTAGAGCCTAGATCAAATAAGACTGATGCATCTCTATGACAGACCGGAACAATACCTGTGATAACAGACTCTGATGCAACTGCCTCTGTCCTAGCAGGAAGGGCATAATATCTGGCCCGGCCTCCCCCTTTAGGGTGACCTCTACCTGTCTGACCTCCACCTTTAGCTGGTTGTGCAGGTGGGGTGGTAGCTGGTGCTATAATCATAACCCGAGGACCCGGTGGAGCACGCGGTGCCTGAGAAATCTGTGGGGGTGCACCCCTCCTAAATTTGGGGCAATCCCTCACCAAATGAAGAGTGTTGCCATACTCAAAACAAGCTCTCGGAGGACGTGGCTACTGCGACTGGCTCGAGCCTGATTGACTGGACTACCTACTGGAAGCACCCCGTACATGAGGCACACTAGACACTGGCGGTGCATAATAAGGATCTTGGGGCCTAGGAGTGACCGGAGCACCGCTGACGGCTGGAAGTGCTGAATGAACATGGCAACCCATATAAACTCTGCCCTGACGAGCTGTAGCTGGGGCACGAGTACCACTATAAGTGTCTAATTCTCGAGACCTCTTGGCCTCTCTCTCCTCTGTATCCCGAGTCAACATACTCTCTAACCTCCTAGAAATCCCCACTACCTGTTGATACGCAATATTCATCTCCAACTCTCGGGCCATGCTCAATATGATGCTGGGGTTGATCCCCTCAATAAACCGACGAACCCACTCTTGAACGGTAGCAACCAAGGCTGGTGCATGCGTAGCCAAATCACTGAATCAGACCGCATACTCTGATACAGTCATAGAACCCTGGCGTAACTGCTCAAACGCTGCTCGCCAAGTATCTCTAAGACTCTGGGAACATATTCCCTCAAGAACATATCTGAGAACTGAGTCCAAGTGAGTAAGGCTGCCTCAGTCGGACTATCCAACTCGTATGTGTGCCAACACTGATAGGCCACTCATCTAAGCTGGAACGCAGTGAAAGAAACCCCACTAGTCTCTGCAACACCCATAGTACGGAGGATACAATGGCACTCCTCAAGAAAACCTTGGGCATCCTCTGACGCCAAGCAACTGAAAGTAGGAGGGTGGTACTTCTTGTACCTCTCAAGCCTGAGCTGCTCTGCCTCAGAAGCTGCTGCCCTAACCTCAGGCTGAACTGGAGATACCAGCTGTATCGGTATGATCTCTGGATCCTGGTCTACCTAAACCTACTTCTCTGGGTACCGGCGATAGGAGTCCGTGCTTCTTCCCCGGCCGGAGTTGTGGAAGGAGCAAGTGGTATCAATCCTGCCTGAGCCAAGGTACTGAACATGCTCAGGAACTGGGCTAGAGTCTCCTGGAGGGCTGGTGCAGTGACAGGCATCTCAAGTGCATGTCCTCCAACTGGAGCTACAGGTGGCTCCTCTGTAGTAGCTCGTGTGGGTGCTCTGGCTGCACCACGTGGACGTCCTCGGCCTCTACCCCAGCCCCGACCTCTCATGGCTTTTGCAGGGGGCGCGGGTGTCTGGTCATCTGATCTAGCTGTACGTGTTCTCACCATCGGTGAGAGAATAGAAAGACAGAAGTTCCAAATCCAAAGTTAAAATCTCGCACGATAAATAATCAAAGAAGTGAAGCTTTTTCTAACAGTTCCATAGCCTCCCGAAGATAAGTACAAATGTCTCCGTACCGATTCGCGAGACTCTACTAAACCTGTTTGTGACTCATAACACCTATGAACCTAGAGCTCTGATACCAGCTTGTCACGACCCCAATTCACCCTCTGTAGGATGTTGTGATGGTACCTAGTCTCTAAGATTAGGTAAGCCTAACAATTTGCGGAATATCATAATATAAAGCTGAAGTCAAATTCTCAACACACAAAATAAATATAAAACTGCAAATCAATAATTACAACTCCCAAAACTCGGTGGAAATAAGTCACAAGCTACTAAGATCAAATACTAACTATTTCTATACATCAGCGTCTAAGGAGAATAAGGAAAAATAATATAGTAAAGATAGAGGGGGACTCCGAGGTCTGCAGACGCTGGCAAATATACCTTTAAGTCTCCACGTATAGTCCAGCTCACTAGTATCTGGTCTGGTAGGAAGAACCTGGATATGCACAAAACGATGTGCAGAGTGTAGTGTGAGTATGCCATAAAGGTTCCCAGTAAGTACCAAGACTAACCTCAGTAGAGTAGTGACGAGGTCAGGTCAGGGCCCTACTAGTTTAAAAGAAAAATAAGGCAGAAGATATAATAATATTTGAAATGACTGCAAATTTAAAACAACGAGAAATTTCAGAAAATAATAGCACAACAACTAAAGGTAAACAACAGGGGTACTCCCGAGGTACCACCTCAGGTACCACTTCGTAGTCCCAAATATAAATATGCACGACAAGGAGGATATCCCGAGGTACTGCCTCGTAGTCCCAAAGTAAATATGCAGTACATGGGGATCTCTCGAGGTACTACCTCGTTAAGGAATTTAAAAGAAGACAACTCAGCAAGAATCGAAAATTTTCATAATTAGCCCATGTACGCACTCGTCGTCTCGCGTACACGGCGCTCACGTATCACATATAGTTACAACAGTACCAAATCCTAAGGGGATTTCCCCCACACAAAGTTAGTTTAATGACCCGACTTGTCGTTTTAAGAATTTAAGCTCCGCCTGGCGGCATAAGGCCCTGAGCAGCTTCTTATTATGTGTATTGACTTGCGTACGTAGTTGAATTCAGTTACCGGATGATTTGGAGTGATTTGGGACACTTGGTCCCCAAAACAGAAGCTTAAGTATTAGAATTTTTACCGTAATCGGAACTGTGTGAAGATGACTCCGGAATGGAATTTTGATGATGTCAATAGCTCCGTATGGTGATTATGGACTTAGGAGCGTGTCCGAAAAAGTATTTGGAGGTCCGTAGAGGAATTTGGCTTGAAATGGCGAAAAATGAATTTTTGGGAAGTTTGACAGGGAGTTGACTATTTGATATCGAGTCCGGAATCCGATTCTGAAATTTGGAATAGCTTTGTTATGTCAATTTTGACTTGTGTGAAAAATTTGAAGTCATTCCAGATTTGTCTGATGTGTTTCGGCACAAGATATAGAATTTAAAATTTCAAAGTCCATTATGCTTGAATTGGGGTATGATTCGTGGCTTTGATGTTATTTGATGTGATGTGAGGCCTCGAGCAGGTTCGTGTTATGTATTGGGACTGGTTGGTACGATTGGACGGGGTCCCGGGGGGCTCAGGTTTGATTCAGGGTGGTTCCGGACCAAGTTTGGGTGTTTTGATGCTGCTGGTTGCTGGTTCTGATGTTGTTCTTCGCGTTCGCGAAGAAGGATTTTGCTGTTAGGACTTTGTTCTTCGCGTTCGCGAAGAGGTTCTCGCGTTCACGAAGAGGTTCTCGCGTTCGCGAAGAAGGAAATTTTGTTGTTCGTCGTCTGACTTTAGAGGCTCATATCTCGCAATCTATAAGGAATTTGAAGATGATCTAAAAATAAAAGTTGTAGACCTTTGAGAAATGTAAACCATTTGTCATTTAGAATTGTGTACAAAAAGTTATAGTGGATACACTATAGGCTATCCGGTAAGAGTTTGGAAATCTCTGTTGCCCAGGGCTGACTTTGGAAGCTTATATCTCGTAATATATAAGGAATTGGGAGATGAGCAACGAATGAAAGTTATAGTCCTTGGAGTCTAGTTTTAAGAAAGTCAAACCATTCATCATTTGGAGTTTTGTACAAAGATTTATGACCATTATACTAGAGGCTATCTGAGAAGAGTTTGAAAATGACTTTTGAAGAATTTGTTCATCGCAAACGCGAGGGGAGTCTCGGGAACGCGAAGAACAAACCCATGGGCAGTAGAATAAAATCCAAATTCGTGTCATTCTTCTATTTTTGGACCAAGGAAGCTCGGGTGAGGCGATTTTTCGAGAGTTTTTCAAGGAAAACATTGGGGTAAGAATTCCTAACTTGATTTTGGTTAAATTACATGAATCTATTGTTGTTTTTATCACTAAATTAGTGAATTGGGTTGAAAAATTTAGAAAACCCTCTTGGTTTAAATTTAAGATTTGGAGGTCGATTTGTTATTGGAATTCGATAAAATTGGTATGGTTGAACTCGTATCGGAATGAGTGTTCGGATTTCATGAAAATTATGTCGGGTTACGAGGGGCGAGCCCCGCGCTGACTTTTGTTGACTTTTTGAAATAAACTTTTAAGTCGACGTATTATTATCCAGAATTATTTTCGATGAATTTTAATGAAGTTATACAATTAATTTGGATAGATTTGAGTTGTCCGGAGGTCAATTCAAGCAAGAAGGCTATTTTGGAATATCGGCCTAACTTCAAAAAGGTAAGTGTCTTGCTTAACCTCGAGTGGAGAAACTAACCCCTAGGCATCGAGTCTTATGTGCCATTTGTGAAATATGAAAATCCGTGTACGCGAGGTGACGAGTACGTACTCGGCTTATATGTGTAAATTTTATTGAGTTAAAGTCCTGAGCATATTGTATGATAAATTGGGTAGTTGTTGGTATATATTTAATCATCTAATTGTCGTGCCTAAATCCTTGTTATTGTTGTTGAATATATTGTTATATGACAATTTGATGTGATTGTTACTTGATTATTTATGTAATTCTGTGAATTTATTGGTTTGATAATTATTGGAGTTTAATTTCATTATGGATTTTTTCTCTGCAAATAATTAATTAAATGAGCTTAAGAAGAGGTGTTTATATAATTATTAAAAATTTGAATTTAATGAAGACTTTGCTTTATGTTGAGTAATTTCTATCTCTATTAATTTTGTTTTGGGTGTTGTACACATTGTGTGGAGCTTTTGGCTATTTGTTGTGAAATTAATTGACTTGGTTATAGCTTTGGAATTTAGTTGTGGCCATTGGGTAAATTGTGATATGAATTGATTTTGTTATGTTGCTGTGATAATTTCCCGTGTAAATTGTTGTGTTGTGTTAATTGTTATTTTGGGGAGATAAGGGTGGCCTTTCACCGTTGTTATTATGTGGTTATAAGGGTGGCATTTCACTGTTGTGTTTGTTGGAATATTGTCTGGGTGGAGCGATAAGGGTGGCTATAAGAGCGATATGGGTGGCAATAGGAGCGATAATGGTGGATATTGGTATTGTCTGGGCGGAGCGATAAGGGTGGCTATAGGAGTGATAAGGCTGGCAAATAGGAGCGATAAGAGTGGCTAGTGTCAGGGATGATATGTGATGATGTGGGGTTATGGTGTTGATAATTTTCATGTGATGTTGTGATTTTCTTGTATTTATTTTTATACCTTGTGCAATTTGTCTTGTTGTTGGTAAATTGATAACAATCTGATTTATGTTGAAATTGAGAGCCTGTGGCTATTGCCAGGCGGTTTATAAAAGAAAATGTGGGCACGAGGTGCCGTGAGTAAATAATGAGGATATTTGGCACGTGAATTGTCCGTGGAGTTGTGATATGAAATGTGGACACGAGGTGCTGTGATGAAATGATAATGATAATTGGCATGTGAATTGTCCGTGCAGTTGAGATATGAAATGAGGGCACGAGGTGCCGGGAAAATATGATGATTTAATTATGGGCACGAGGTGCCGTGGAAATATGAAAAAGGGGCAAAACCCGTATTTTTATGATTATGAAATGAGGTGTCACATAGTGGCTTTTTAATTGAAAGAATTATATTCAAAATATTTATTTGGAAGGATTTTTACTTAGAAAGTATTATATGAAAGAATTGTATTTGAAAGATATTTATTTGAGGAAATTATATTTGAAAAGATTTATTGAAAGAATTATATTTGAAAAATAATTATTTGAGAAAATTATATTTTAAAGAGAGTTATCTGAAAGAATTATATGTGAAAGACATTTATTTGAAGGACTTGATTTAATTGGGTGTAATTGTGCTTATTGATTGTTGAGTAATATTAGTGGTATTATTGTTGTCTGTTGTGCATATCACTGGTTGTTTTTTCCTGCCCTTATTATTATTTGTCTCCTATTATTTATATATTACATTGCACAGGTTATTAGACTAGTGAGTGTCTTGATTGTACCTCGTCTCTACTCCATTGAGGTTAGTCTTGATACTTACTGGGTACCGACCGTGGTGTACTCATACTACACTTCTGCATATTTTTGTGAAGAGCCAGATATTAGAGACATCGGACTTGAGAAGAGTTAAAGCAGGATCGTAAGGATTCAAGGTAGAGCTGCTTGGTCGTCGCAGTCCCTTGTAGTCTTTTCATTTTATTGTACTGTTAATTTTAATCAAACATTATTGTATATTCGGTCCTCGTGATCATTTCATGTATTCAGTTAGAGTTCGTGACTCGGTACTACCAGTCTTGGGAGGTTGTACATTTATATTTGTTCCGTTGTTAGTTTTGGTTACTTATTTAATTAAAAACAAATGGCTCCAAAAATATAATTGAAATCGGCTTACCTAGTCTTAGAGACTAGGTGCCATCACGATACCAGTGGTGAGATTTTTGGGTCGTGACAGTTAGACAAGTCACTTACCTCAAATCTCGCTCAATCAATCGGTAAGAATGCCTTTCCCTCGATTTTCTGACTCCGAATGGCCCAAATCTAGCCAAACGCAATTACATATCATGAATAAAGCTACAAGAAACTAATTTAAATCATAAATCTACGACTTTAGCATCGAATCGAAAAATCACCCCAAAAGGTCGACCCGAGCCCACGTCTCGGAATCGGGTAAAGTCACAAAATACGAACACCCATTCGATAGCGAGTTCACACATACCAAAATTACTAAAATCCGACATTAAGTCGCCACTCAAATCCTCAAATCAAACTCTTCAAACCTCTAGCCTCAAACTCCCAAATTCCACCTTAAATACACCCTACCTAAATGGGAAAATCAATGGGGAAACATACCTAAACAATCCCTCAAAAATACTCTAAAAAATTGCCAAACCCGAGCTCAAAATATCTAATAATGATAAAAATCACGAACCCTTGCTTTTAAGTGTTCTGTCCAGCATTTTCGCTTTTGCGGTCCAAAATCCGCTTCTGCGGTACCGCTTCTGCAGTGAAGTCTCCACATGTGCGGAGTTCACATAAACCCCCAGGTTCTGCACCTGCGCGCAAATCTCCGCATCCGCGGATACGCTTATGCAGTCCCTCGTCCGCTTCTGCGGAAGCCCTGGTCTCCCCAGCACCCTCACTCACTCCGCTTCTGCAATCACTCTTCCACGCATCTGTGATCTTCCTATCGCATCTGCGACCACTGGCCATCCTCCTCGCCCTCGCATATGCGACTCAAAGCTCGCTTATGCGAGATCGTACCTGTGTCTAACCCTTCAGCAAGTGCGATGACACCAGAACCAGCCCAGCATCAGCTATTCCTCTAAGTCCAAAAATGATCCGTTAACCATCCGAAACTCACCCGAGGCCCCCAGGACCTCAACCAAATATATCAACATGTTCTAAAACATCATACGGACTTAGTCGAACCCTTAAATCACATCAAACAAGGCTAAAAACATGAATTGCGCATCGATTCAAGCCTAATGGACTTTAGAACTTCAAACTTCTATATCCAACGCCGAAACATATCAAATCAAGTCCGATTGACCTCAAAATTTTGCATACAAGTCATAATTAACATTATGGACCTACTCCAACATCCAGAATCACAATACGATCATGATATAAAAAAGTCCACTCTCGGTTCAAACTTTCCAAATATCATCCCATTTTTCAACTTTTGCCAATTGACGCTAAAATGACCTACAGACCTCCAATTCAACATCCGAACACGCTCCTATGACCAAAATTACCCTACGGAGCTATGGGAACCGTCAAAACTCCATTTCAGAGTCATCTTTACACAATTCCAACTACGGTCGATTCCTACAACTTAAACTTCCATTTTAGGCACTATGTGTCCCATTATACTCCGAAACCAAACAAATCCTCCCGGCAAATCATAAAACCCAAAAATGAAATAGAGGGAGCAATAATTAGGGGTTCGGGGCTAATACTCTCAAAACGACTGATCGGGTCATTACAGTAAACCCTCTAAATCATTAGATATTCAATTGGGACATCATTGTTGAGAAAAGAAACCGTAGAACTCGAATTCAAGAGGATTGAACGTCAAAAAGATAATATCTTCACCCTCTAATTGATTATATCATTGGATTAATGATTATATACTCTAGTTCATGGGATATGAGTTGATGGGTTTGATTGAAAATCATGAATGATTATAGGTTTGGGTTGTTGATTGTTGATTATTGATTAAGGAAGTTGTTTATCTTATGGATGATGAAGAATGGTATTGATTATAGAAATTTGNGGGGGGGGGGGGGGAGGGTAGAAACACCATTAATGAGGGCTATGAAGCTTTATACCCACCAAGTGTTTGATAAAATGCCTAAGTTACCGTTGTATTACGCTCAAGAGCAGGAAGTTAAGGTATGTGAGGCTAACTCTCTATGTTTGGTAATGTTAATGATTCACCCTACACTACGTTTCTTTTACGACTTTACTAATTGCCTTAGAAATATAGTTAAGCCTAGTTCCCTAAATAATTGCAGAACTTCTATTCTCTAGCTTCGTAACTCGTTCATGACTTTCATTCTGACCGTTGTAAGCTCAGTGCGTAATCATTATAGACTTGGGTTTGATGCCCATGAGTCTCAGTCCATATTACTCAGCATGTCATAAACAATTGAAGTTTCAGTTTTCATAATCAATTCAAGAATACATGTCTCAGTCTAGTCCTATTCAGTATTCCGGTATCATGTAACTTAATATGATTCAGTATTTCAGCATCACATATTTCAGTATGATTCTCAGTTCAGTTCATGAATTTAAATCCCGGAATATTGAACACCTGTATTGGTCCTAAGGCCGTAGTTTATATGCTTTATGCATACTTAGGCCTGAGGCCGTAGTTTATGCTTTATGCATGTTTGGGCCTGAGGCCGTAGTTATGCATACGTATACTTGGTCACGAGGCCGTAGCTTGTGCACATATATATTGGGCCCGAGGCCATAGTTTATTCAGATAAACAGATTGTTCATCATTCATAAGAGGGAGTATTCATATCCTTACTTCCTTTGTTCAGTTATCAGTTATCAATTATCATTTCAGTTATCAGTTATCAGTTCTCTATTATCAGCTCAACTTCAGTTTCAACATTTACAGTTCTTTCTTTCAGTTGCTTTACATACCAGTGCCATTCAAATGGACTGAAGTCCCCTTTTGCCTGGGGCCTGCATCTCACGATGAAGGTACTAATTTACAGGTTGACGATTCAGAGCGCTAGGATTCTTGTACCAGCTATTTGGTGATCCCCAGTTCTTTCAGGGCATTATCATTACCTTACAGTTTTCAGTATTTTCAGACAGTCTGTGTTTTCAGTACTTCATTAGAGGCTTCATAGACTAGAGTAACAGTTAGACAAAGTCGCAGGCTTTTTATGTTAAGCTATGTTGGCTGCAAATATGTTTCAGAATTGTATTAGTATTTCTGCACTTTGATTTATATCATCCAGACTTTTAGTATATCAACATGTGTTAGTTTATCTTCCGCATTCAGTATGTTATCATATCACATGTTGATTCAATCAGCCAGTTGGTTCGCTCGGTCACATCACGCATGTAGTCAGGCACCGGGTGCCGTGTTATGTCCAGGCCCAGGTTCGAGGCGTGACATAAATTAAACTATGTGAACCCAAAAGATTGGGTCGTTTGGAACTCACTTATACCAAGGCCTTTCGAGTGGGAAGATATTAAATTCAATCGTCTCCAAATTTCGAATTCAATTTTGTAATAGTATTTCCAACAAGAATATATGCTACCCAGTTAATTTCTCACACAAAATTCAAATCTCACATAAAACTCAATTTCTCCGAAGTGCAACAATGACGCTTTTAATATGAAACTCGAAATTTCTCCACCCAAATTATTCAGTTCCCATCAATATTCAAGTTTTTCCATTCAAACAAATATGAATCAGTGCACATGAGTCAATTTGGAATTCATTCTCTACTATTCTTTTCTTAATAAATCAACTGAGAAAAAGAGCAATGTATGGTATATCAACATACAAATTATAAATAAATTTCGTACAAATTTAATGCAAATTTGAATATCTACAACAACATACATAGTAAAAATAAATTTCATACAACTAATTATATATTATACAACTTATTTACAACTTATCTACAACTTTCATACATTATTTCTACATAGTTAGATACAACTACAATATCATACAACTTAAATACAATTTTATATAAATTGTATACAATATGTCTTTTGTATATTTTGTATCTGATTTATACATAGTAAAAATAAATTTCATACAACTAATTATATATTGTACAACTTATTTACAACTTATCTATAATTTTCATACATTATTTCTACCCAGTTAAATACAACTATAATATCATACAACTTAAATATAATTTTTATACAATATGTCTTTTGTATATATTTTGTATCTGATTTGCATATATTTTGTCTGTAGCGTGTGCTTCTTCCTCTCTAAAATTCCAATCAAAACTCTCTCTAGTACAATTTTGATATATATCAACAATTTTATGTAAAAAGATAGTATTGATAACTTAAATACAAATTTTATACAACGATTAATACATTATACAATTATTTTTCAACTTTCATACAACATTCAAATATATATATATATACAACAGAATATAATTTACATACAATTATAATACAACTTTACTACAATTTCGTAAGTATATTGTATGTCATGTGTTATTCTTCTTCGAGTTTCAATCTGAAATTCAGCCAAAATCAAGTCTAATCTTCACCAAAACACCCTCAAAATTGAGATATAAACTCCAAACAATAATCCTAATTATTTGCAACAACACCCAATCCAAACAAATAATGATTTTTGAAAAACCCAAATTCGATTTCAAAGCTTCAAAGCTTTTTAATGGCTGTCAATGGTGGAAAGTCAAACACCTTCAAAATTTATAATCCTGTAGAGAATTAGGAGAGATTAAAGTCTCCGCATATGTTATAGCCCAACAAAAGCGAAGTGAATCTTTAGGCTTTTCAATTTTAACTTCCTTGAGCATTCGTCTTTTCAAATCATAAACTGATATTCCTTATGAGTCTT
>AWOL01S0028415.1:256214-299940 GCA_000715115.1 Nicotiana otophora | reverse complement strand
GAGTTGCAGTTGGCTATACTATTGCATCTTCTATTAGCATGATGTAAGTACCATTGCTTTATTATTTTTTTGAAACAACAGTGGAAACAGCCTCTCAGCTACCTCTAGACCCTTGTGTCCAGCACTTTCCCGGACAATGCTCATAGCGGGAGCTTACTGCACAGGGTTGCCTTTTTCTGTTGGCTAATTTTATTAACTTTTGAATGAATTTACAGGGCTGTGAAACGGTCTGATTGTTTCCATAAGCATGGTCATAGAGCAGCTTGCAATGTTTCAAGCACTCCATACATGATCATGTTTGGAGTAATGGAAATCCTCTTCTCACAAATCCCAGATTTTGATCAGATTTGGTGGCTTTCTATTGTGGCTGCTGTTATGTCTTTCACATACTCTACTATTGGTCTTGGTTTAGGAGTTGCCCAAGTTGCAGGTCTGTTAAAATTTACCTTTTTTTTATCTTCAAAATCTTGCAATTTTAGCTACTGTTTTACTCACTCTTTTTTGTCCTTGCCCTGCCCTGCCCTTTGAATTGCAGAAACAGGAAAAATCCAAGGAAGTCTCACTGGGATTAGTATTGGAGCTGAAGTAACTGAAATGCAGAAGATTTGGAGAAGCTTTCAAGCTCTTGGGGCTATTGCTTTTGCTTATTCTTACTCCCTCATCCTTATTGAGATTCAGGTAAAAATTAGCGCTGAGAAATTAGCAAGTTTATTCCAATTTCTTGAATAAAACATAATGTAGAGGTACTGACTTTGATGTTATAATTTGTTGAATAATTTATAGGATACACTGAAAGCACCACCATCAGAAGCCAAGACAATGAAAAAGGCAACACTACTTAGTGTGGCAGTAACAACAGTTTTCTACATGCTTTGTGGCTGCTTTGGATATGCAGCATTTGGAGATCAATCCCCTGGAAATCTACTAACTGGATTTGGATTCTACAACCCTTATTGGCTTCTGGATATCGCGAACGTAGCCATTGTTGTCCATCTAGTTGGTGCATACCAAGTTTACTGTCAACCCCTTTTCGCCTTTGTTGAAAAAACAGCATTTGAATGGTACCCTAGCAACAAATTTATCACGAAAGATATCGATGTCCCAATCCCTGGATACAAGCCTTTCAAGCTCAACATTTTTCGTTTAGTTTGGAGGACGATTTTCGTTATCATTACAACGGTTATTTCTATGTTGATGCCATTCTTTAATGATGTTGTTGGAATTCTTGGAGCTTTTGGATTTTGGCCTCTTACAGTTTACTTCCCAGTGGAAATGTACATTGTGCAAAAGAAAATTCCTAAATGGAGTGCAAGGTGGATTAGTCTTCAAATACTTAGTGGTGCTTGCCTTGTTATCTCAATTGCTGCAGCTGCTGGTTCTTTTGCTGGAGTTGTTTCTGATCTAAAAGTTTACAGGCCTTTTAAAACACCTAATTAAGCATTTGGGACTCACCAATTATTGTTGATGTTCATTAATTAAACAAGGCCTGAGGAGGTGCTGACCAGCCACAAGTTGTTATTGTGTAGGTTTTTTTTAGTTCTATGACAAGAAGAAAAAAAGGCAGGTCCTTTTTATGTATGTATGTTGGGGAAAAAGAAATCAGTGTTTCTGCATTATGTAACTCTTATTTCACTGCAAAGATGAAATAGGAAATTGAATCAAAAATTTCTGTGCATTTCAACTTTTCTCTTGAAATTTTGTCTTATTATTTGGATAGAATATCCTTGAGGTGAAATCATATATTGGGAATGAATCCAATTATTGATGGTCAACATATATAATAGCAAAATGATTAGATATAGTTGTCTTTTAGTAAACCGTGAATCCATAATTGGTTTCTAATCTAAAATTCTAATAAAAACGAAATAGCACATGGAGATGGAGCAATTGGAATTTGGACAAAAGGTTTAATTGGGAAGTATTAGGACTGGACAAGTCCTTATACCGTCTTAGTCAATAGACTCGTTTGATTTGGGCAATTATTTTACCTAACTTAGAGTCATAGCTTTAAAATTCTTTTACTATCTTTTTAAGAAAATTAAATTCACCATGTGTCTATAATCTTACCAACAATACACTTAATACGTAACGTAATTGTGCATCTGAGATGTTAAATGCATGAATATGATGATAATTTTTTAAGTCGTTGACTGTGTTTGATCATGTAGATATTGCCTAGAGTGGTTTGAATCATGCTGAAGTGTTTTTGCTTTAATTTAAAGTGGGCCGAAAATGGTTTTGAAACAAGGACATAGATGGTAAAAATAGCACGGGCTAGCCAGTTTTCGAACTGGTAATTCAAAAATAGCCAGTGTTTGCAAAGTCATTGAAACATAGCCACTATTTTGCTGCAACACGGACTGGTCCAGCATAATATACTAGAGATTGGTGCATATGTGTATGAACTTCCAGCATGTTATGCTGGAACTCCAACACACGGAAAGTTCCAACATAATATACTGGAGATTGGACTACTTGTGTATGCACTTCCAGCATATTATGTTGGACCGGTATATTATACTGGAACTCCAGTATATTATGCCGGAATATTTTCCGGATTTTGAACAGTGTTTTCATTTAGATTTATCTTTACATGAAAAGTGGCTAAATTTACTTTTGAAACTGTGGCTATTTCTGAATTACCACTTGTAAATCTGACTATTTTTGAATTTCGTAGCTTAGCCTAATTGCGCTGGAGTGGAATGTCATGATCCGCCACATCATCATGCCACGTAGGTGCCATTTGGCATATATTAATGCCATGTGGAAACTTACATATGAAATAAACTAACACATGTGGGAAGGTTCTAGAGAAATATGGAGATTTCTCATGGAAGACTTTAGAACCCTATGGAATTGCTAGGAAAGTTCTTAGAAAATTCTAGCTATGTAGAATATTCTAGAGAAGGGACTTACTTGTAAATAATAAGGGTCTTGTGTATAATTATTATTTACTCATTAGCCCATATGAAACTAGTATATAAAGGGGGTTATTCATTTGTAACTCATCAAGCAAAACAATCAAGTTCTCTCTAATACAAAAAGCTTCCTTTGGCAATTCTCCTATGTTCTAACATTCCTTTAGCGATCTTTAATGTAGTAAGGCTGACTTGGCATAGCAAGAACGTGAGCAAGTTGTGCAAGATCGTGAGCGAGCTGTCAAGTGTCGCACATGTACTTAGTTAACGACTAAGGACGTGACAACGTGGTATCAGAACAAAGGTTATGACTAAAAGAATGTTAGAAAGAATACAAGAGATTACTAGAAGGAAGCTTTGTAGGGAACCATTGTTGGAATTACCAAGGGCATGGTACTTGCAAAAGGGACCAATGTGAAGCTCCCTAAGAGAAAGCAGTATGGCGGTGCACGGGACGCCTGCGAGGTGGCAGACTTACTTTTGAGGATGGACAAGTAATTTGAGGTAGTCAAGGATGATGAAAAAGTTGTTAAGGTATGCAACGCCTCAATGTATTTGACCGAGGTTGCCACTCTGTGGCGGCGTCGAAAGTGTGCTGACATGGAGAAGGGGCTATGCAAGATTGAGATGTGGGAGTAGTTCAAGAAGGAGTTGAAGAAGCAATTCTACCCGATCAATGTGGTGTACGAGGCTAGGCGGAAACTAAGGCAGCTCCGACAGACAGCCACAATTCGGGAGTATGTGTGCGAGTTCACTACCTTAATGTAACAAATCACGTCGTTGTCCAAGGAAGATTCCCACTTCTACTTCATGGATGGATTGCAAAACTGGGCAAAGCGGGAGTTAAGAAGACATCAAATAGCCATCATGGACGAGGCCATAGCGGTAGCCGAGTCGCTTGTTAACTTCAAGATGATGCTTCCCAAGCCCAAAGAAGGTAACACCGATGGGGTGGGGGAGATCATGACAAGGACAATAGGAAAGGCATAGCCGAGGTATACAAGGGCAATGGCAATGGGACATCCCATAATAGACAGGGGTCCAAGAGAAACGACAAGGGGCCGGAAAATGGTAGCGAGTACGTGCCTAAGGAAGGGTGCTACTTCTATAAATGATCACATCGGGCAAGCAAATGCCCATAGTTGGGGAAGCTTGCAGCAATGATCGGGAACTTTGCTCAGGCACATAAGGGTGGCACAGGATGGACCGCTTGTATTGGGGGGATGCACTTGGAATCTAAGCCGAAAGTAGGGTATTCCAAAGCTTATCTTAGCGCCATGCAAATAGAGCATGGTGGCAGCAAGAAGTGTTGGGCGGATATAGTTGAAGTGGATGGCAAGTTACAAAGTGATGACACGATATCGGACTTAGATGATGCACCAAGCAGAGGGGTCAAGTTTGCCAGTAAGGCTGTGACCACGGAGGGCAGCCAAATAAGGAGTGGAAGCATGGACCCGATGCTTGAGAAGCTGCTAGACTTGATCGATTCATGGGGAGATTCAGGCATAGAGCAAGGAGAGGCATCTGATGAGCGAAGGATTGAGGCTATCATTGGTAGTTGTCCAAAGTACAAACAGGGCAAGAAGAAAAGTGACAAGTACCTTGTGACCTGGGAAGGAGAACCTCTCCATAGGGCATCATGGCTAATGGACAAAGCTCCGACGACGCCAAAGCGAGGTGCGCACGTACGTCGATGTTTTGTGCCGAGGGCGGCACAAATTTGGGTGGGGGAGAGTGTCATGACCCGCCATATCATCATGCCACGTAGGTGCCATTTGGCATATATTAATGCCATGTGGAAGCTTACATATGAAATAGACTAGCACATGTGGGAAGGTTCTAGAGAAATATGGAAATTTCTCATGGAAGACTTTAGAACCCTATGGAATTGCTAAGAAAGTCCTTAGAAGATTGTACCTATGTAGAATATTCTAGAGACGGGACTTACTTGTAAATAATAAGGGTCTTGTGTATAATTATTATTTACTCATTAGCCCCTATGAAACTAGTATATAAAAGGGGTTAATCATTTGTAACTCATCAAGCAAACACAATCAAGTTCTCTCTAATACAAAAGCTTTCTTTGGCAATTCTCATGTGTTCTAACATTCCCTTAGCGATCTTTAATGTAGTAAGGCTCACTTGGCATAGCAAGAAAGTGAGCAAGTTGTGCAAGATCGTGAGTGAGCTGTCAAGTGCCGCACGTGTACTTAGTTAACGACTAAGGTCGTGACAGGAAGCTGTAGCACTAGGCCAAAATCATAGTAAAAAGGGTAAAAGATAACGATATTTTAACCTACGACTTTAAAACCAACACGTATATGAGTCGAAATAAGTATTCCCTCCGTTTCAAGTTATTTGTCACACTTTCTTTATCAGTCCTTCTAAAAAGAATGTTATCTTTATATATTTGAAAATATTTAAATTTTAAACTTTCCATTTTATCGATTTTATACTTAATGAAGAGAAGCTTTTATAGCCAACAAATGTTACGACCCCACAATATGTGTTTTAAGACTACAATAGTTTTAAAAGTCTTTTTAAAAAAAAACTTTGTATCAAGTTAAACTATAATAATATACCCAGTGTATTCCTATTGGTAGGGTCTAGGGATGGTAGCGTATACTCAGACCTTACACCTACCTTGTGGAGGTAGATAGACTGTTTCCGGTAGACCCTCGGCTCAAGAAACATATTTCAAAGCAGGTTTGAAAAAGAAAAACAGTAGTAAATAAGCCATGTTGAAAATAATAAAAAGAAGAACAATAACAATAGTAAAATAACAATGCAATAAGATAATCGAAGCAAAGGAAACAACATATAGTAATATAAATCAAACAATAAGATAATACGAGAATGATGATAATAATAATAATAATAATAATAATAATAATACGAAAAAATACATAAGTTACACCTTGAACTTGTCCCGAAAGCTCAAGTTCACACTTTAACTTTATGAATGTTTTTTTACCCCTCTATTCTTGTTCATATGAAACTAATGTCTCCCCGTTAGACTCAAACCCAGTCATAAGTTGAGCAATTTAGTACGCTCGCTCCACATCATCTTCCACATTAGAAAACCATTCAAAAAGATCACAAATTAAATTCCCCTCGCCTATTCTACTTTCTTCCTCCCCCCACCCTAACACTGGTAGTTTGGTCGTCCAGAAAGATCTAAAAGTCCCTGGTTCCTCCTCCTCTCCAAAATAATCCACCATTTCCACTCTTCTTCATAGAAATCATCACCTTTTCACTAAACCTCCAACCCCGTCACACCATCGTCCCCCTTCATCTTTCGCAAAGCCATCATTAACATTTTTCCATATCTATGAGATAATAAATTCTACCATAATATTTTATAGTAGTACCTATAATGAGTCTAATAGTGATTTCTTCCTCGCATCAAGACGACAAGTACGATTCACAAATCGACATCAATGCACCAAGAAATTAAGCTCGAAGAGAAGAAATATAGGTAATACCCAATTTGAACATGGATTTTTGTTTTGAGTTTAGCTATGTTTTCTTGACTAAAACGAAACACCATTCCTTCAATGGAGGCTGGTTGATCTTCAATTCTTCATCAAAATAAACTCTTATCATCAAGAATTAGAGGGACTTTAATCGGCTGAGTCATACTTCAGTGGTGTTAATAGTGAATACAAGAGGAAGAAATGTGCTTTCAGAAGTGAAAAATGGTGGAAGAAAATATGGGAGTGGGTTTGTAAGGTGGTCGAGGAAGTGGAGGTTCCGAAAATGACCATGGAAGTGGTAGAAGTGGTTGGGTCTGTAAAAAGATAAAATAAAGAAAAGGAAAAACGAAAAGTCAACAACGATGGGGTCAAAATTTCTATCTGTCAAGATATAAAAAAGGTTTTGAAAAAAAAGTAATAAAAAAACCCAACTAATTATTTATTTGAGATATAACTATGTATTTACAAAAAAATTAAGAGTAATTAGTTGTATAATTTCTAATGAAAAGATGACACGTGTACGATTTTACTCCTTTTTAACTTTATTTCAGTTTTCACGTGCCTTTGCGAAAGTGGGTACACTTTCGCTGCCACATCATTACTCAGGGGATAAAAATTACACTTTGAAAAAGAATATGGTGTAAAAGGATATTCGTAAAGTTAATATTTGAATTAGAGTTTTCCGGACAAGTTTAAGGCGTAACTTATGTATTACCTAATAATACCGATATGGAAAATAAGGAACAGATACGGTATCTTAAACTTGACTACCTACTAATCTTCTATCCTATTTTTCGACCTCTATATCCTTTTATCTAGGATCATGTTCTTGGTAAGCTGAGAATGTGTCTTGTGTCTAATCCCTGTAAAGTTAAATTACGTCAGATAAATTGAAATTGAGGGAATATGAGTTAGTTATGCATGTATTCCTAAAAGATGCATCTAATTGTTTTCACATGAGGCATGTTTTCAAAAGCTAGAATATCCATGTACTGCCTTTGATTTATTTCTTTTAGATATTTAGTAGGCATTTGGACATAAAACATGTAGTATTTGAAGTTAAGTTAAAAAATAGTATTTGAAATTTGAAGTTATGTTTGGACATGCATTTCACTTGAAAAAATATTGCAATTTTGTGAGTGGGAAAAGTTTTTCAGAAAATTTTAAAAGGTGGTGAAAACCACTTTTTGGTTTTTGAAAAACTTATTTTCGAAATTTTTTCAAAAGCTTGTAAAATTTCATGGACAAACACAGTCTTAAATATTTTTTTTGAAAAAGAATATTTATGGACAACGGGGGCTAAATTGTACCAAAATTTCTGAAGTTGTGCTCTGTATATGGTTAAAACCGAGCCCACTCGATTTTACTGTATGACCGAGATCGGAAGTTTGCATCGAAGGACGACTCCGAAGTTGATCGGATCGAGGCACGAAGACAAGGTACCGAGATCGAATTTCGAGGCACCAGCCAAGATCGAGACCAAACAAGACAGGCATCGAGCAATATCGAATATAGCGTAATAACGAAAAAGCCAGATATCCGTGACTGGTTGAAGATCATGGTGGAAATCTCGAAACAGATCGAATCAAGAACGGTTGTTTAGTTAATAATGGGATTTCCTTCTGTAATTAGAGTTGTAACATATATAGAATTCCTCTACTATATAAAGGGGGGTTTTAACCATCTGTAAAATGACAAAAAAGCAATATAATTTTCTTTCTCGCTCACACGTTTATCCTTCAGCTTATTTTATTTTTATGAATCTTACATCAATCAATTCGAGGATACTCTAACTCAAGGGTTGAGTTCTACTCAAATACTGATTTGATTTACTTTACTGTATAATTCTATCATTAATCTTCATATATTTTAATTGGTATTAAGTGAAATCACGTATCCCGAAACCCACATTATAAGTTTAATTGTTATCCAATTTTTAGGGTAAATAGTTTGGTGCCCACCGTGGGGCTAAGGATAATAGTGATTGATTAATACTGATTCCGATAACACATACTACTTTACGCTTGTCCTTGTGAGTGTTTTCGTTTTTAGGAAAAAACATGTCAAACTCATAGACAACACCCAAACATGGTGACAACGGTTTCAGACTTCACTGGGAGAACGACAATATAGTTTCCCCAGGAATCGAGGTGCCTCAGGCTGATCTTGAGGGAATACCAATTGCAAGCCCCATGACGAGATCGAATCGGTTCTACTAAAGAAGGTTGGAGAAACTCTATCGAAGGGGGGCAATGATATGGTATCACAATCTGCCACCTAATTCCATCGATTCCTTCGCCATGCTTGCAGACTCATTCGTAAAGGCACACGCTGGAGCAATAAAGGTTGAAACTAGGAAGCCGAACCTCTTCAAGGTAAAACCAAAAGATAATGAAATGTTGAGGGAGTTCGTATCTCGGTTCTAGATGGAACTAATGGAACTACCACCAGTCACAGACGATTGGGCTGTTCAAGATTTTTCTTAAGATTTGAACGATCGAAGTTCGGTGGCCTCACGACAGCTAAAGCAGAATTTAATTGAATACCCAGCGGTAACCTGAGTCGATGTACATAATCGATACCAGTCAAAGATCAGGGTCGAGGATGATCAATTAGGGACCCCTTCCGATTCCGCTTATCCGATCTGGCCCGTTAGAAGAATTCAGAGAGATATAGACAGAGAACCTCGGTCGAACAGAGACCGATATCAACCATAAAATGCAGACCATAGAAACAACGGCCCAGGACGCAATCCAAATCCGAAATGATCGAAGGAATGATCGAGGACAGAACTCTCGAGGGCTCATGAGCAAAAACAATTTTGATAAACGTGTTGACCCCACAGAGACACCACGATTATCAGAGTACAACTTCAGCCATTGGGAGAATCAAAGACACTAGATGGCACAGGCCCCTACAGACCAATCTATCCCAAAAGAACCCCAATCAAATATGTAAATACCATGGTACGCATGGTCACAGAACCAAAGCCTGCAGATAACTAAGGGATGAGGTGGCCCGTCTATTCAACGAGGGTAACCTTCAAGAGTTCTTGAGCGACCGAGCTAAAAATCATTTTAGAGACAGGGATGCAAACAGGAAAAACGAGCAGGAAGAACCACAAGACATGATTCACATGATCGTTGGCGGGATTGATATTCCACAAGGGCCTGTTTTCAAATGCACTAAGGTATCGATCACCAGGGAAAAGCGAACTCGAGAATACGTACCAGAAGGCACTTTATCATTCAATGATGAGGAAGCAGACGGGATCTCACAACCCCACAATGATGCATTGGTAATATCTATCCTTGTGAATAAAATTCAAGTTAAACGTGTTTTAATTGATCCACGAAGCTCAATCAATATTATTCGATCGAGGGTTGTGGAGCAGCTCGGCCTATAAGATCAGATCATGCCCGCAACTCAAGTTCTCAATGGTTTCAACATGGCAAGCGAAACGAATAAAGGAGAAATAATTTTACCAGTAAATATAGCATGGACTATTCAAGAAACCAAGTTCCATGTGATCGAAGGCGATATGAGATACAACGCCCTGTTCGGAAGACCCTAGATTCACAATATGAGGGCAGTTCCTTCAACACTTCACCAAATGTTGAAGTTCCCAACACTGGATGGAGTACAAAAGGTGTACAGGGAACAACACGTTGCCAAAAAGATGTTCGCGGCTGACGAAGTGATACCGATATCGGCACTTTGGTGAACAAAGGGATCGGAGTCCAAAGGAAAATAGGAAGCTAAATAGCAACCACAACTGCCAGCCTCGACTCAATCGGAGAAGCAGGGAATGGACGAGGATGATGACTATTTGATCCCTCGATCCTTCATAATCTCTGAGGATTCCGACGCCACCAAATCGATGGTCGAGGAGCTGAAGAAGGTCGTATTGATAGGGCATTTACCCGATCGAAAGGTATACCTGGGAACAGGGTTAACCCCCGAACTCAGGAAAAAACTCATTAAATTTCTTATCAATAATATGGATTGTTTTGCTTGGTCCCATTTAGATATGGCAGGGATCCCGCCGGAAATCGCTACATATCGACTGAGCTTGGACCCTAAGTTCCGCCCGGTAAAACAAAAGAGAAGACCCCAGTCTGAGGTAAAACATGCATTCTATCAAGGACGAGGTAACCAAATTTCTCAAAATAGGATCCATTCGGGAGGTAAAATATCCCGAATGATTAGAAAACGTAGTCGTAGTCCCTAAAAAGGGAAATAAACTTAGGATGTGCGTAGATTATAAATATTTAAACAAAGCATATCCTAAAGACTCTTTCCTCTGCTGAATATCGATCGCATGATCGATGCCACGGCCGGCCACGAGATCCTTAGTGTTCTCGATGCCTACTCCGGGTACAATCAAATACAAATGAACACGGAGGATCAGGAAAATATTTCGTTCATCACTAAGTACGGCACCTATTGTTATAATGTAATGCCGTTTGGACTAAAAACTGCTGGTGCCACTTATCAACGCTTTGTAAATCGAATGTTTGAAGAACAAATGGGTAAGTCAATGGAAGTTTATATTGATGATATACTAGTTACATCCTTGCGAATAGAGGACCATTTGTAACATTTGCAGGAGACCTTCGATATACTAAGGAAATACAACATGAAACTCAACCCGGAGAAATGTGCATTCGGGGTCGACTCGGGCAAGTTCCTTGGCTTTATGGTATCAAATCGGGGTATTGAAATCAATCCCGATAAGATCAAGGCGATCGAATACATCACAGTCGTGGATAATGTTAAGGACGTACAAAGATTAACAGGGCGCATAGCCGCCCTAGGCCGATTCATCTCAAAGTCTTCAGATAGAAGTCACAAGTTCTTCTCTGTAATGACTCGACCGGTCTATTTAAGCATTTGCACTTCGCTGAGTAGTTTACGGGTGTGAATAGCCCCGTATGAAGTATTTTGACTTGTGTGAATCGTCGGTTTGGTTTTCAGGTTATTCGGAACTGATTTGGAAGAATGATTCTCAACTAGGGAGCTTTAAATTTGAAAGGGTTGACCAAGTTTGACTTTTAGCATTTGACCTCAGATTGGAATTTTGTTGGTTCCATTAGCTCCGTTGGGTGATTTTGGACTTAGGAGTGTGTCCGTATTGTGATGTGGAGGTCCGTGGTTGAATTTGGCTCGAAATGGCGAAAGTTGAAGTTTTGGAAAGGTTGACCGGGAGTGGACTTTTTGATATCGGGGTCGAATTTCCAATTCCAGCAGTTGGAGTAGGTCCGTAATGTCAAATGTGACTTGTGTGAAAAATTTGAGGTCAATCGGACGTGATTTGATAAGTTTGGGCATCGGTTGTGGAAGTTTGAAGTTTCAAAGTTCATAGATTTCAATTTGAGGTGTGATTCATCGTGTTGATATTGTTATGTGTGTTTTCAGGTCTCGAGTAGGTCCGTATCATGTTATGTAACTTGTTGGTATATTCGGACGGGGTCACGAGAGGCTCGGGTGAGTTTCGGATCATTTCATTGAATTTTTGGATTTTTGCTAAGATTTCTGGTGTTTCCGCATCTGCGGAAGAGTGCGCGCAGATGCGAGTCCGCAGATGCGAGTCCGCAGATGCGGACAATTGGCCGCAGAAGCATAGAGACCATAGAGGACAGTGGTCGTAGGTGCGAAGAAATTCCCGAACCTGTGGTAGCGCAGATGCGGACAAGTGAACGCAGCGCGGGGGCAGCCAGGAGAGATTGGCTCCGCAGTAGCGAGGCCAGGGCTGCAGATGCGCGTTCGCAGGTGCGGAACCTGGAGCGCAGGTGCGGGCCTTGGAGGTGTAAGTGACTTCCGCAGAAGCGGTATTTTCACCGCAGATGCGGCTTTGCAGGTGCGCGACAATAGGCCCGCAGATGCGAAAAATCTGGGTAGAAGGTTTATAAGCAAAGGTTCGCGTTTTTAGTCTTATTTCAATATTTTGGACTCGGATTTAGGCGATTTTGGAGTAGCTTTTCGAGGTGATTATTGAGGTAAGCTTCTTGAACTCATTTTGGATCATAAAACTTGTTTCCCCACCGATTTCCCCACCTAATTAGTGAGAGTCTGAATTGAAATTTGGGGATTTGGATGACCAAGTGGTGTAGGATTTTGATAAATTTGGTATGGTTAGACTCGTGAGTATATGGGCTTTCGAAATTTGTAAATTTTATCAGGTTCCGAGGTGCGGGCCCGGGTTGGACTTTTGGTCAATTTTGGGCTTTTGATTCAAGATTTGATATTTCTCGATCGGGATTGGCTTCTTTAGCATTGTTTGATGTATTTGAATTATTTTTGGTTAGTTTCGAGCCGTTCGAAGGTCAGAACGCATGGGATGAAATTTTGGAGAATCGTTTGGCTTGCTCGGTGTTGGGATTGGCTTGTTCGATGTAAGTAACTCTTCTAATCTTAATGCTGAGGGTATGAAACCCCGAAATATGTGTTATGTGATTGGTATTGAGGTGACGCACATGCTAGGTGACGGGCGTATAGTAGTTAAGTTGTCAATCATACTAGATATCATGTTTAGGCATTATGCTGATACTGTTTGGACCCATAGTGGTAGTTTCTTGCTATCATCTCACTGATTTCATTGATATATCGTACTCAGTCAAATTCATGCATTCATATCATATCTCAGTCTCAGTTGTTGTTTATTGATACATCATATCATTGTTGTCGGGCTAGTTTCAGACATTGTGAGCCCGTGAGTGAGACTGTAGAGATTGATGACTGAGTGAGGCCAAGGGCCTGAGTGAGAGTGACATTTTGGGATCGGGCTACATGCCGCATCATATTATATTAATTATATTATTGGATCAGGTTGCACTCCGCAATAAGCATTCGGGCTATATATATTATTGGATCGGTTTTCACACCGCAACAATATTGGATCGGGCTGCATGCCACAGAAATATAACGCTTGGGCTGAAGGATCCCCTCTGAAGTCTGCACACCCCCAGTGAGCGCAGTCGACTATATATATGTGGATCGGGTAGCATGCTGCAACGGGCCTTATGGTCATATATGGATTGGGTTACACGCTGCAGCGGCTATTGTACATCGCTGAGTGATTGAATGTATTGAGCATAGTGAGAGAGAATGCGAGATAGTGAGATTGAGTACTCTGAGAGTGTGAGTACATGAGTTCATCATCGAGATGCATTGCAGTTGACATGCGTACTTGAGATACATGCATAGAAGTGCATTTTCTTCTGCTACCCAGTTTTGGGAACATTTATGATTTTACCTGTATCTTGACATGTAGGCATAGAGAAGTACTTTCCTCATGCTATCTGAAAACGAAACATCTTACTATTTGTTAAAAGGAGTTTTGGGAAAAACCACAGTTTTCAAACTTACTCGTACTTTGGCTTTTTCAGTAAAAGATTTTGGATTTTCACTGAGATACTTGAAAAGAAATGCCTATTTTTATGGAACTATAAACAAACTGAGCCTTTTATTTCTGAGATACTCTTTTGTTACTTGACCTATGCTGTTATGAACTGTTGTGGAATATTAGTGTTGGGCCCGACTTTTTTGTTAGCTCATCACTACTTTCAACCTAAGGATAGGTTTGTTACTTATTGAGTACATGGGGTCGGTTGTACTCATACTACACTTATGCACCTTGCGTGCAGATGTTGGTTGCTGATGTTGTTGTGTTCGATGGGAGATGGATTGAAGATGTACCTGCATCCCGGTTGTAGCTGCCTCTTATTCGTCGTAGCTTTAGATCTATAAAACTCTGCTTATGCACTTTTCAAACAGACTATGTAATTACTTCATTTTCGCTTTGTAAACTCTATTCTTAGAAGCTCATGATTTGTACTACCAATTCTTGGGGAATGTATAAGATTCAGATATTTCTTTACTTAATCGCTTTATTAATTGTTATTGTAATTGGTTAGAGGTTAATTGGCGTACATAGCGGGTTGGGTTAGGTGCCATCACGATTGGATTTGGGGTCGTGACATTGTGGTATTAGAGATCTAGGTTCATAGGTTCTACAAGTCATGAGCAAGTGTCTAGTAGAGTCTTGTGGATCGGTATGAAGACGTCCATACCTATCTTCGAGAGGCTACATGATATTTAGGATATACTTCCCCATCTTTCTTTCCTTATCATGCGACATTGATTCAGATTGAAGCGTAACTCTTTGAATTCCTTCCATGCATTTGTATGCGCATGTGAGTGCTCGGTATCGGCTGTGCGCCGATGGTTTGTGATTCCATGGTTGAGGTACGAGATGTGATTTTGGCGTGCTGATGATGAGCTGTCTGGAGGACTTGAGGTCGATTTTTGATGGTGGCTTGAGCACGAAGATTTTGATTGTGTGAGAACGTGCTTTTGGACTTATACGTCCGGTAGTGTTGCTATGAGTGGAATTTGTGGCTCGATGAGTGGTAGAATGACTATGTGGCGAGTATGATGTGACTGCGAGATGCGTTCAGATTGTTCGAATGTGATGAGAAGAGTTTACTTGAGATGTAGCAAGGACTATGGGGTGTTTGATTTCTATCTTGATTTGGCGTATGGTCTCGAGTTATGGGTGTGTTGAGGGATATCTCATGTTGTTTAGTTGTGGAGTGAAGTAGATTCTCATGTCTTATTGATGATTTCAGAATCAAGAAGATTTAGTGATTGCGTAGTAGTCACGACTGCGGAAGGGTATAGAGAGATGTGAGTTTGAGGCAGAGCAGGCGGGTTATCTTCTGCGAGGTGTCCTGAGGATGTGTGGTCCTTATGATGTTTTGTAGAGAGTTCTATTTTACCAGTGAATGATATATGTTGCAATTTGAGTTTGGATCTCTTGTGGAAGTGGGCTTGACTATTACAAAGGTGAATGCGAGATTTGCAGACGATTTGAGTTATTATATGGTTTGTGTTACATGGGCTTGCGAAGGATTAAGTTGAATTTCAGTTCGGGACTCTGGCAGTAATAGAGTATGGGTATCGTGATTTTATTGACTATTTTGTTCTATGGCTTTGAGCCAAGTGGGGGAGTCTGCTATCGACGAGTTATTTGTACGGTTATGTGTCATATTGGTTTCGGTTCAGGGTATACTGGTGAATCAGTTATGACTTATAGAGGTCGAGATCGAGGATGACTCGGGTAAAGGAATTTCAGGATATAGGTTGCATTACGCTCTATGGGTATACTCCCTTGGGTGTTGGTGTACTAATAGGGCACAGGTCATTCGGTCCGTTTGGTCGGCTCAATTAAGATTTGAGTAGAGTGGATGACTCTCGAGAATGGCTCTAATGGATTCAAGAATTATATGAAGAAATTGAGGATTTCAGATTGGTATATGGCTAGGATCTGATATTTGCATGGGATGGTGTCGAGACTTGTGGCATTTTTATATCACTGTGGATTATGCATTTTAGTATCAAGAAGGTGAAGGAAAAAGTTTTAGGTTCATATAAGGTCTCTTTAGAGTGGGTATGTCGGTTGTGGTATTTTTGGGTGCTTAAGAGGGAAGTCATCGGCTTATGCGCCTTAGGGCGTGGTGGTTTTATACTAGGATCTCTTGTGTGGTGAATTTTGGTTAAGGATCGTGGTGCTTCAGCAAGGAGAAGTACCAATTTAAAGGCATTTTGGAAGGGACTTAGAGAAATAGGACAGCGTGGTAGTAGGTTGGGTTAGCACAGTAATGGGTATGATCGGCTCTTGGGTACTTCTCACATGGCTAGACTCTACAGGTGTTTCATGGCAATGCTCTTGGGTCTTGGCAACCTGTGTGGCTGGGTTAAGTTAGAGAGATTCGGTTCAGATAGCATGGTTATATGCAAATGGGTTTCGAAGAGTTCTCAATGGTTTTTACCAAGGTTCGAGGGGTATATTTCCTGCTGTCGTGATGAGCATGTGGTGTATAGTGAATTTCTCCTGGATGAAATCAAATGGAAGGTCCTTGGCTAATTGAGTTTATAGTTGCTTGTGACTCGGAGCAGACTATGAAGTTCTCTTATTTTTCATATGATGGCATGGTATATGCGGTATGTTGTGTGGGATTGAGATTTACGTGAGCGGGATCACAGTTCTGTTTGGAATCATAGACGGTTTCAGATGACTAAGTAAATGATATTACTATTTGGTATGGCTTGATGAGAGTATACATTTCAGGAGGGGCAATGTGTTTTGATGTATAGATACTTCACTAGTACTGCGACACTTTTCTGGTTGATCGACTACTGATATTCAAATATGGTGATTAGTGTGTTTTATGGATTTGGAGGCTGGAAGTTCTCATGAGCAGATTGTTTCATCGTTGTGGACTGTGAGGTTGTGGCCGAAGCTATCCAGATGATAGTATGTGTTATGATTCAGTCATTATGGATTTTCGGAGGGTTATTTATCTATGTGTGGGTGCCCGGAGTTGATTTGGTGGTCCATTGGTAGCCCCAATTAGGGTGTGTATTCTACACTGAGTGAGATTGGTTGGGTCCATACTGCTATTGTTGAGGGATGTGCCATTCGGTTGTTGTTGAGCTTATTCGTGTTCCTATATGTTCGGTGAGTTACTTTTCTATGCTACGAGGGGGTTGTTATTCGTTGGTTTTAGGCACACATGGTGCGGTTCTGTTGTGGTCTTATAGCGGAATTTGAGCGAGATGAGTAGTTGGGTATTGCATGATTGATTACGTATTGGTTATGTCCTTTCGAGTTGTGGGTGGCATTATGTCATTGGCTTCTTCGTGGTTATGGTAATGCACTTTGAGTACTTGATGTCAGATAGCGCGTGGTTACTAATTTTGAGAATGTTGGCTGAGGTATTTCATATGGACCAGTATTTGAATAGGGACGCTCATTGCAGCAGAATTATGTAGAAATATGATCCTTTGTGTTAGATTCGTGTGTTATGGTTCTACGGTATGTTATAGGTTTTAAACATTTCGTGGTGGTAGTACTTGATGAGCTTGCAGGACGGTTCTCTCATTTGATTCATTTTCCATGATTGAGTACATTTAGAATGTTGCTATTTGGTGCATGGATTGCACGAGTTGTGGATTTAGATTGTATTGATATGTCATGTCACTAGAGTGGTCGTGTTAGATGAGATAAGGTCATTGGACCTAGAATGGATGCTATCGGATTTGGTTGTGGTATATTTGGAAGGATAATATCGGATTTGGTTGTGGTTATGAATTATGTATATTTCTTTCATCATCATCAGAGTACGAAGGTTTTAGAGCGTGGCTTTCTTTGATATAAGGTCTATTACCGGTATTGGGTTATTTTGAGCAGCTACTGTGATTTAAAATTTTTGTTATGAGTATTTGAGTTATATGGTACATTATGTGATTACATCTTGGGTTATAGATATGGCTTGATACAACTTGTTCAGACTTATACAGTGTGTAGATGTGAGATTCTGATCGTGTAGAAATCGTGGATGTTGAAAATTGGATTCTAAGGTTTATGGGCTAGGTTGAATTAAGAACTACAGTTATGTTATGTTGTCGGGCCTATATGGGATAGGGTGATGTGAGATCACCCCCGGGTATGTGTATGGCAAGTTATACGGCGGTTTGATGGCTTTGAGAACAACTCTGGAAACGTTCGCGGACGAACGTATATTTAAGTGGGGGAGGATGTAACGACCCGACCGATCGTTTTGAGCATTTGCACTTCGCTCGGTAGTTTACGGGCATGAGTAGCCTTGTATGATATTTTGACTTGTGTGAATCGTCGGTTTGGTTTTCAGGTTATTCGGGACTAATTTGGAAGAATGATTCTCAACTAGAGAGCTTTAAATTTGAAAGAGTTGACCAAGTTTGACTTTTAGCATTTGACCTCGGATTGAAATTTTGATGGTTCCGTAGCTCTGTTGGGTGATTTTGGACTTAGGAGCGCGTCCGTATTGTGATTTGGAGGTTCGTGGTTGAATTTGGCTCGAAATGGAGAAGGTTGAAATTTTGGAAAGGTTGAACTGGAGTGGACTTTTTGATATCTGGGTCAGATTTTCAATTCCGGAAGTTGGAGCAGGTCCGTAATGTTAAATGTGACTTGTGTGCAAAATTTGAGGTCAATCGGATATGATTTGATAGGTTTCGGCATCGGTTGTGGAAGTTTGAAGTTTATAAGTTCATAGATTTTGATTTGAGGTGTGATTCATCGTTTTGATGTTGTTATGTGTGTTTTGATTCCTCAAGTAGGTCCGTATCGTGTTATGGAGTTTGTCGGTATATTCGGACGGGGTCCCGAGAGGCTCGGGTGAGTTTCGGACGAGGTTCAGATCATTTCATTGCATTTTGGATTTTTGCTAAGATTTCTGGTTCTGGTGTTTCCGCATCTGCGGAAGAGTGGGCGCAGATGCGAGTCCGCAGATGTGGACAATTGGTCGCAGAAGCGTAGCAGGCCATGGAGGACAGTGGTCGCAGGTGCGAAGAAATTCCCGCACCTGTGGTCGCGCAGATGCGGACAAGTGAACGCAGCGCGGGGGCAGCCAGGAGAGATTGGCTCCGCAGAAGCGAGGCCAGGGCCGCAGATGCACATTCGCAGGTGCGGAACCTTGAGCGCAGGTGCGGGCCTTGGAGGTGTAAGTGACTTCCGCAGAAGCGGTATTTTCACCGCAGATGCGGCTTCGTAGGTGCGCGACAATAGGCCCACAGATGCGAAAAATCTGGGTAGAAGGTTTATAAGCAAGGGTTCGCGTTTTTAGTCTTATTTCAATATTTTGGACTCGGATTTAGGCAATTTTGGAGTAGCTTTTCGAGGTGATTATTGAGGTAAGCTTCTTGAACTCATTTTGGATCATAAAACTTGTTTCCCCAGTGATTTCCCCACCTAATTAGTGAGAGTCTGAATTGAAATTTGGGGGTTTAGGGATTGATTATTTGAGAGTGGATTTTGGGGATTTGGATGACCAAATGGTGTCGGATTTTGATAAATTTGGTATGGTTAGACTCGTGAGTGTATGGGCTTTCGGGTTTTGTAAATTTTGCCGGGTTCCGAGGTGCGGGACCGGGTTGGGCGTTTTGCTAATTTTGGGTTTTTGATTCAAGATTTGATCTTTTTCGAGCGGGATTGGTTCCTTTAGCATTGTTTAATGTATTTGAGTTGTTTTTGGTTAGTTTTGAATCGTTCGGAGGTCAGAACAAGCGGGATGGCAATTTGGAGCATCGCTTGGCTTGCTCGGTGTTGGGATTGGCTTGTTCGAGGTAAGTAACTCCTCTAATCTTAGTGCTGAGAGTATGAAACCCTAAAATACGTGTTATGTGATTGGTATTGAGGTGACACACATGCTAGGTGACGGGCGTGTGGGCGTGCACCCTGTAAATTATGACTCTATTATTTCCATGGCATTGTATAGTGGCCCTACTTTGTTGATATCCGTGTTTTCACCATGTGATAAAGTAGTTAAGTTGTCAATCATGCTAGATATCATGTTTAGGCATTATGCCGATACTGTTTGGACCCATGTGGTTGTTTCTTGCTGTCATCTCACTAATTTCATTGATATATCATACTCAGTCATATTCGTGAATTCATATCATATCTCAGTCTTAGTTGTTGTTTATTGATACATCATACCATTGTTGTCGGGCAAGTTTCATGACACTGTGAGCCCGTGAGAGAGACTGGAGAGAATGATGATTGATTGAGATCGAGGGCCTGAGTAAGAGTGACATTTTGGGATCGGGATGCACACCGCAGCATATTATATTGATTATATTATTGGATTGGGTTGCACGCCGCAATAAGCCTTCGGGCTATATATACTACCTCCGTTCCTATTTATGTGAATCTATTTCCTTTTTGGTCCGTTCCAAAAAGAATGACCCCTTTCTAAATTTGGAAACAAATTTGCTTAAACTTACAATTCTACCCTTAATGAGAAGCTTTTATAACCACACAAATGCTCTGGGGCCCTTTTTGAATTATTTAGGACCACAAATTCCAAAAGTCTTTATTTTTCTTAAACTTTGTGCCCAGTCAAACAGGTTCGCATAAATTAGAACAGAGGGAGTATATTATTGGATCGGGTTGCATGCCGCAACAAGCATTCGGTCTATATATATATTTTTGGATCGGGTTGCACGCCGCAACAAGCCTTCGACTATATATATATATATATATATTTATTTATTTATTTATTTTATTGGATTGGGTTGCACGCCGCAACCATATTGGATCGGGCTGCATGCCGCAACAATATAGTGCTTGGGGTGAAGGAGCCCCTTCGGAGTCTGCACACCCCCAGTGAGTGCAGTCGACTATATATATGTGGATCGGGTTGCACGCCGCAATGGGCCTTATGGTCATATATGGATCGGGTTGCATGCTACAGCGGGTATTGTACAGCGCTGAGTGATTCAATGTACTGAGCATAGTGAGAGAGAATGCGAGACAGTAAGATTGAGTACTCTGAGAGTGTGAGTACATGAGTTCATCATCGAGATGTATTGCATTTGACATGTGTACTTGAGATACATGCATAGAAATGCATTTTCTTCTGCTACCCAGTTTTGGGAACATTTATGATTTTACCTGTATCTTGACAGATAGGCATAGAGAAGTACTTTCCTCATGCTATCTGAAAACGAAATATCTTACTATTTGTTGAAAGGAGCTTTGGGAAAAACCACAGTTTTCAAACTTACTCGTACTTTGGATTTTCGGTAAAAGATTTTGGATTTTCACTGAGATACTTGAAAAGAAATGCCTATTTTTCTGGAACTGTGAACAAACTGAGCCTTTTATTTCTGAGATACTCTTTTGTTACTTGTACTATGGTGTTATGAACTGTTGTGGAATATTAGTGTTGGACCCGACCTTTTTGTTAGCTCATCACTACTTTCAACCTAAGGTTAGGTTTGTTACTTATTGAGTACATGGGGTCGGTTGTACTCATACTACACTTATGCACCTTGAGTGCAGACGTTGGTTGTTGATGTTGCTATATTCGATGGGAGCTAGATTGAAGATGTACCTGTGTCCTGGTTGTTGCTGCCTCTTGTTCGTGGTAGCTTTAGATTTATAAAACTTTTCTTATGTACTTTTCAAACAGACTATGTATTTACTTCATTTCCGCTTTGTAAACTCTATACTTAGAAGCTCATGATTTGTACTACCAGTTCTTGGGAAAAGTATAAGATTTAGATATTTCTTTACTTAATCGCTTTATTAATTATTGTTGGAATTGGTTAGAGCTTAATTGGCTTACCTAACGGGTTGGGTTAGGTGCCAACACGAATAGTGGATTTGGGGTCGTGACATTCTCGCTGCTCAAAAAGAACAATTTTGCATAGACCCTAGAATGCCAATAAGCAATGGAAGAGTTAAAGCGGTACCTCTCGAGCCCGCCACTGCTTCATACTCCAAAAGCAGACGAGCAACTCTACTTGTACTTAGCAGTCTCAAAAATCGCGGCAAGTGGAGTCCTAGTTAGAGAAGAGCAAGGTGCGCAATTTTCTGTTTACTATGTTAGTCGAACTCTAGGCGAGGACGAGACCCGGTACCCACAATTAGAAAAATTGGCGCTTGCCCTAATAAGCGCCTCTAGGAAATTAAAACCATATTTTCAATGTCACCTAATTTGTGTGGTGACCACTTATCCTCTTCGCAATATTTTGCATAAGCCCGAACTCACAGGCCGATTGGCCAAATGGGCCGTCGGAATCAGTGGGTACGATATTGAGTATCAACCCCAAACGGTCATCAAGTCTCAAATCTTAGCAGACTTCGTGGTCGACTTTATGCCAGCCCTCGTACCTGAGGTCGAAAAAGAACTATTATTAAAATCGGGTACAACATCGGGGTGTGGGCCCTATTCACAGACGGCGCTTCAAACGTGAAGGGGTCCGAGCTAGGCATCATTTTGAAGCCGCCCACAGGTAATACAATTAGACAGTCTATCAAAACTTCCAAGTTAACTAACAATGAGGCCGAGTATGAGGCCATGCTTGTAGGTCTTGAGCTCTCTAAGAGTTTGAGAGCAGAAGTCATCGAAGCCAAATGTGACTCCTTATTTGCGGTAAACCAAGTCAACGAAAACTTTGAGGTTCGAGATGATAGAATGCAGAGATACTTGGATAAATTACAGGTGACACTACATCAGTTTCAAGAATGGACCCTACGGCATGTACCTCAAGAGCAAAACAGCGAAGCCGATGCCCTTGCATATTTGGGGTCGTCAGTCGAAGACGACAAAATTAGCGCGAGGACTATCGTACAACTTTCAAGGTCAGTGATCGAAGAAGGCCACGCCGAAATAAACTCTATAAGTCTGACCTGGGATTGGAAGAATAAATATATCGAGTACCTAAAGAAAGGAAAGCTTTCGTCAGATCCTAAGGAATCAAGGACTCTACGTACGAAGGCCGCACGATTCACATTGGCCGAAGATGGAACAATATATAGAAGGATGTTCGATGGACCATTGACAATATGGTTGGGTCCCGGAGACACCGACTACGTCCTACGGGAAATGCATAAGGGAACTTGCGGAAATCATTTCGGTGTCGAATCATTGATTCACAAAGTCATCAGAGCACGATACTACTGGGCCAATATGGAAAAAGATATGAAGGAATTCGTTCGAAAGTGCGACAAGTGTCAAATATATGCATCGATGATCCACCAACCCGGGGAGCAACTCCATTCGGTCGTATCCCCATGGATGTTCGTGAAATGGGGAATGAATATTGTTGGCCCTCTACCATCGGCCCCAGGTAAAGCTAAATTTATTTTTTTTATGACTGACTATTTCACTAAATGGGTTGAAGCACAGGACTTCGAAAACGTCAGGGAAAAAGAAGTTATCGACTTCATCTAGGACCACATTATATGTCGATTCGGAATGCCTGCCGAGATCGTATACGACAATGAAAAACAATTCATCGACAGCAAAGTAACAAAGTTTCTTGAAGACCACAAAATCAAAAGGATCTAGTCAACGCCATATCACCCCAGTGGGAACGGACATGAAGAATCAACGAACAAAACCATCATTCAAAAACTAAAGAAAAGGTTGAACGACGCCAAGGAAAAATGAAGAGAAATGTTGCCCGAGGTCCTTTGGGCGTATTGAACAACATCAAAATCCAGTACGGGGTCAATACCGTTATCTTTAGTATATGGCGCCGAAGCTCTAATCCTGATCGAAGTCCGGAAACCTAGCGTCAGATTGCGATATGCAACGGAAGAGTCAAATCACGAGGCTATGAATACAAGTCTCGAATTTCTAGATGAAAAACGGGAAAGCGCTCTCGTTCGAATGGCCGCATAGAAGCAATGGATCAAAAGGAACTACAACCGAAGAGCCAATTTTTGTCATTTGAGAACCGGGGACTTAGTACTAAGAAAAGTCACCCTCAATACTCGAGACCAAAAAACTCGGCCCAAATTGGGAGGGACCGTATCAGATCCTCGATATCGTCAGAAAAGGATCTTACAAACTCGGAACGATGAACGACGAACAATTGTCAAATAATTGGAACGTGTCACTCCTCAAACGATATTATTTCTAAGGTATGACCTTCTCCGTTTTCATTAAAATTTTATGCTAACCAATTATAGGCGTTCTATCGGAGACATCAGAGCTTCCTTCACATGAAGCCCTTAGGCAGCACGCGTTGCACTCTTTTTCCCTTCGATCGGTTTTTGTCCCAAATGGGTTTTTTCTGGCATGGTGTTTAACGAGGCAACCATTGTTCGTGCTAACTTAGAGAAATTCAACAGTATTCGAGGCACCTTTACAATCAACCTAGAATATTGGGGGGCATCACCCTAGGATAGCTACAAGGAAAATATTTTGTGCCGATAGGGTCTTGATAGTTAAATTTTGTAGAGGACCAAACGGTCAAATGAACCGTCTCCATGTAGACTACTCGATCCCTAAATGGCAAAACATGTACGCATGTATAATCTATTGGAAAAAGTATTGTTTCCTTACTAGATGCTTCATGCTTTAGAAAACATTATACTTTACAATTTCATACATGATCTATAGTGGAAACTGGCTCAACGGCCGATCACAGCTGAAGTTCAAACAATTTACCCGATACCCGGTGACTGTCGCCCAAAAATCGACACGATCAATTCATTAAACCTCGAGATCTTAAGACCTTAAAAAGTAAATCCTCGATTTTATAGGCCATGGCCTCCCCACTCGGGGACTGATACTTTGAACAAGTTCGAATTATAACAGAGGAACAAGCCCAAAAGGCGAATTTCAAGTTAAAGGCTTAACAACAAATCAACACGGTTTGGAGACGTCTGATTTCCGTTATTAAATAGGCCTTCGAATATTTTCACAAACCATTTAGAAAGGCAACCCTCGGTTAAATTTCTAAGGGTCTCGATAATATTGACCCTCGAAAACCTTAATGGATACAAAGGCGTTCGAACTCTCGAACAAATCCTTTAATTTATGCTAAGGCATTACGAAACAAAGGGACTCGATATTATCGACCTTGAAAATCCTAATGGGTACGGAACTATTCAAATTCTCGAACAAACCTTTTATTTCATGTTAAGGCACGACAAAAGTTATATGATTAAACGATAAACTTTTCAAGCCGAAAAGGGGAGAAAGCCATTCTTTTTGCCATGGCCATATCGACCTAATTCAAGAACCTAAAGGGCCAGTTTATTTTTGAGTTCGAAGAAATCATTCTCACTCAATTAAAACCTAAGGGTCACCCTATTTCGAGTTTGAGCAAGTACTCACTCGATTATAAAAACTACACTAGTCCGGTTTCGATCAAAATGCCTAAGCCTCGAACTTATGAACAAACCTTTCACAAGGCATAAAAGAAATAAAGACAAGTCGGAAAGAAAAGAGATCTTTATATATATGAATATTTACAAGGTTCGATCAGGATCCTATTCAAAAGATCAAAGGTGAAAAATCCTAAGGTTCTTGATCTCCTCTGGGGGCAGCTTCTTCTATATCGAGGTCCTCCCCATTCTCGTACCCGCTCTTCTGCCATCATCATCATCATCATCGAAAGTGGCCGCTGCTCCAGCTTCGGCTTTATTCTCTCTAGCCTTTGCTATCTCATCGGTAATATCAAAACCTCGAGCGTGAATCTCCTCAAGGGTTTTCCTCCAAGATTGGCATTTGGCGAGTTCAGCAATCCAATATGCTCTAGTTTGAGCGGTCTCGGATGCCTCTCTCGCTTGGACTTGAGCGGATTCAGCATCATCCTGATAGACGGCCACGATTGCATCCTCCTCGGCCTTTGCATTTTCGGCTTCATATTCGGCCTTGGTAAGTTTGGAATCCAACCGAGCCTCGAGCTCCTCTATTTTCCTTGCTTGAGCCGAGCTCTTCTCCTTCAAGCCTTGAAGTTGACTTTCGACCGATGATAATTGGGCTCGAGCAATCTCTTTTTCTGCAGCAAAGCGGTCCATACCTTCTTTCCATCCCAAGGACTCTGCCTTTATCATGTCGACCTCCTCACAGAACTGCTCGATCCTCTCGATCTTCTGCTGCAGATGTGAGATTGAAATGTTATCTATCGTTCCCGAATCAATACCATGAGCTTTTAAGATTTTCATTACCTGCTCGATTAGGTCTGTCTGATCTTGGTGATCCTTGGCCAACTCGGCTCGAAGATCTTTGATCTCTTCCTCTTTCTACCCACTAGGAAGTGTGAGGGCATTTCTCTCCTCCGAAAGCCCTCGGAAGTCAGCCTCACATCGGCTCAGGTCTGCTCGAAACCTGGAAAACGCCTCTTGATGAAGAGCTAAAGCCTATATGATAAATAGAAAGTTAGGCAGAAAATGGAAGAATATGACATTAACAAAGGGAATCGAGACTTACCCGATTCAGGGCTCGTTGAGCCTCGAAGAAAAGGCCTGATGCATCACTCGGGCTGGCATCATCCTCGATACATGTAAACAAATCACGGAAGGGGTCCTCTCTCTCATGAGCTCCATCTACCTCGAGGGTCCCCAAAGCTCGGGCTTCCTGAATCGCCCCTTCAAAAAAAGCAGGGAGAGGGCGAGTCTCCGATTAGCATTCTCCTCAATTCGAAGAGCTTCAGGGCCGGTCCCTTCAGATATACCCACCGTTTGTTCACTTCGATGGGAGGCATCCTCGATCTCCAATGACTCGGGGACTTTTCCCTAGTCCTTCTCCGATAAGCCCTCAGTTCGAGGCGAAGCCTCATCTACCACCATCGATCCAGCTGTCTTTGGGGCATCGATGGTTTTCTTCACTCGGTCCACCAGTATGGAGCCATCATTTTCTTCTTCTTTGTCTTCAACCTTTAGACGCCGAATAGATTCTTCGGTCAGAGGGATGGTGTTATTCCTCAGCTTACGAGTCATCCTTGTCTTGAGTTCTGGGTCCTCGAAAGTCGGGGCCCTTTTTCTCTTGTTGTCCTTTGCCGGTTTTGGAATTGGGGCCGAAGTCTCTTCCTCACCAGATGGGGGCCTCATGACCGCATCTTTTCCTAGGCCTACACGCAAGAAAATTGGTTAAGTATAAGAAAGACATTTTGATCAAATCATCAAAGATATGGGAAATGGGCTTACCATGAGTCTTGGCCTCCCATCGGCTCTTTGATAAATTGCGCCATGAGCGCTCAGCGTACGTAGAGGTCGAGGCCAGGTCCCAAACCCAGCTCTTGAGGTTAGGAATTGCACCGGGCATCTAAGCGACCGCTACATCATGGAAAAGAATATCGATAAGAAGAAGCAAAGGGGAAAAACAATAAATAAGAACTAACAGTGGGATTATACTTACGCTTCATATTCCATTTCTCAGGAAATGGCATCTTCTCGGCCGGGATTAGGTCGGAAGTCCTCACTCGAACGAACCAGCCCATCCAGCCTCGATCCTTGTCCTCGTCTATGCTCGAGAACAACACTTTTGTGGCCCGGCATTGGAGTTTTATTAACCCACCTCGATAGAGGCTGGGGCTGTATAACCTAATGAGGTGGTCGAGGGTGAAAGGCATCCCCTCGACTTTGCTCACGAAGAATCAGAGCAGAATGACAATTCGCCAAAAAGAAGGATGGATTTGGCCTAGGGTTATTTGGTACTAACGACAAAAATCAACGACGGCGGGGTCGAGGGAGCCCAGCGTGAAAGGGTAAGTGTAAACACTTAAAAACCCTTCTACATGGGTGGTAATGTCTTCTTCCGGGGTCGGTATTACCACTTCTCTGCCTTTCCAGTTGCAGTTTTTCCTTACCTGCTTAAGACACCCTTCAGTTATCGAGCATATGTACTTCGACACTGGCTAGCATCGACCAGGAATCGACGAGGCTTTATCGGTTTTGAAGTCAGAAGTGATAACACACCCCCGGGAACACACTCTTCAAGTCGTGGCTCCACCGATGTTTTGTCGTCGGCCGACAGCGATGAAGAAGCGCTTTCCTTTTGAGGAACAGTCTTTGATGTTTTTGCCATTTTTGTTTGGATTTGAAGTTAAAAATAGATAAAGATGATAACATTTGGTGTTTTGAGGAGAAGGTAGCAATAAAAGTCGTGGATTTGCAGATGAAGAAGTTAGAAGATATAAAAAGCTTTGGAGATTAAGAATCTAAAAGTAAAAGTTCGAAATGGTGGAGAGAGGGGCTATTTATAAATTTCACAACGACGGTTCAATATTGGCGGTGGCCGACCATCGACTGACACGCATTTAATGCCTAGGAAACTGTACAAACAGGACGTTTCAGTCACTTTCGTTGCTTACATCACAAGGAAGATGTCATGACAGGACGAGGTATAAACTCGAAGGCTCAATTCGTTTCTTGTCATTACACTCCAAAAAACGAGGGGACTATCTATATACGGTTAAAACTGGGCCCACTCGATTTTACTGTATGACTGAGACCGGGAGTTTGCATCGAAGGACGACTCCAAAATGGATCGGATCCAGGCACGAAGATAAGGTACCGAGATCAAAATTCGAGCACCTTCCAAGATCGAGACCAACAGCTGATACCAAACAAGTCATGCATCGAGCAATACAGAAGATAGCGTAATAACGGAAAAGCGAGATATCCGTGACTCGTCAAAGATCATGGCAGAAATCTCGGAACGGATCGAATCAAGAACGATTGTTTAGTTAACCATGGGATTTCCTTCTGTAATTAGAATTGTAACATATATAGAATTCCTATACTATATAAAGGGGGTGTTCTAACCATCTGTAAAAAGAACTGATACAAAAAAGCAATATAATTTTCTTTCTTGCTCACAATCTTGTTCTTCAGCTTATTGTGTTTTTATGGTCCTTGCATCAATGAGTTCGAGAATACTCTAACTCAAGGGTTGAGTTATACTCAAATACTGGTTTGATTTACTTTACTGTATAATTCTATCATTAATCTTCATATATTTCAATTGGTATTAAGTGAAATCACGTATCTCTAAACCCACATTATAAGTTTAATTGTTATCTAATTTTTAGGGTAAACATGCTCCATGTTACTTACAAAAGATCTTGTTTTGTTTGTCAGTTGAGATAATCTTGTGTTATAAGACATTATTCATTTGTTGCAAGTTTCCGATCACGACAATTAGTTTGGGTCGTTCGTTACATTATTAAATTGAAATAAGAAAATAAAATCATTATTGATCCGGGATCTTACTTTAAATTCAATTGGAGCAGTAGAAAATATAAAATATAAAATTCCTTCTTAGATCTATTTCCTTCTAAACCAAATGAACCACAAGAGAATTGACGATATCATGCTTGGAAATTCTTATATTTAACTTGAAGTAAACCTATGCAATACTAATTAAGTGATTGATCTTGTTTATTTTATTATAGAATTAAAATGATAAATAGAGTTCCAAACATTGAAAAAGCAAGGATTATATTTGAAATTTTGAAACTTTGGACATGCTAAATATGAATATTGTTTACCCGAAAAACGGATAGAGTTGAATTTATACGTAGTTCTAAGGATACGTGATATAAATTGATACAAATCGGGAAAAATATATAAATGCATATCGAAATTAGTTATAAAATAAATGAATGCAAACCGAATGAACTAGTTAGCTTAAGCCTTCAAGTTTTATCACCTCCAAATTGAGTGAAGAACGATTGGTAGAAAAGACAATATGACTAAATATCAAAAGTCAAAGAAGATAATATTTGCCCTCTTTTCTGTATATCTTAGAATCAATGTCTGAATGAATCAATGTTTCAAGCCGATATTCAAGCCGTGAATTAATTAATTAGCTTGTTTCTTGGCTCGATCTCGATCTTGGACGATCAAAATCTTGGTCGGTCTTTGGGTTTCGAGCTCGACCTTGACTCGGTCTCGATCTTGGACGGTCTCGGTATTGATCGGTCTCTGGGTCTCGAGCTCGATCTTGACTCGATCTCGATATTGATCGGTTTCTGAGTCTCGAGCTCGATCTTGACTCGATCTCGATATTGATCTGTCTCTGAGTCTCGAGCACGATCTTGACTCGATCTCGATATTGATCTGTCTCTGAGTCTCGAGCACGATCTTGACTCGATCTCGATATTGATCGGTCTTTGGGTCTCGAGCTCGATCTTAACTTTGTATCATGGATCGATATTACAATGATGAACATTGGACTATCATGTTCCAATCTTGATTAGTCATACGAAGGGCAGACTCGATTTTGACCGTATACAGATAGTCCCTTCGTTTCTCGGAAAGAAGATAACGAGAAATGATATGAATTTCCGAACTTTGATTTGGTGGATGATGATGTCAGCGATGAGCCTGATTGCGACGAATGCGATAAACGTCATGTCGATCCAGTTACCAATGCATTAAATGCGTGTCAGTCGATAGTCGGCCACTACTGTTTTGAACCGTCGTTGTGAAACCAATAAATAGCCCCCTTCTTTATCATTCCAAACTTTTACTTTCAAATCTTTTTCATTCCATTCTTCATAGTTCTTTGCCTTCTCCAAAGCTTCCTATTTCCAGGTTTTCAAATTTCTTTGCATGTCCTTCCTAAAACACCAAATACTTCCATCTCCATTCTTCTTTGTTCATAAAAACTAAATGGCCAAAACATCTAAAATCGTTCCGCAGAAAGAGGCTACTTCCTCATCTCGGCCGGCCGACGAGAAAACAGTGGTGGAGCCACGCCTTGAAGAACTTGTTCCCGGGGGTGTGTTATTGATTCCGACTTTAAGGTCGAGAAACCCTCATCGGTTGTTGGTCGATGCGAGCCTGTATCGAGATATATATTCTCGTTATCCAAAAACCTTCTTGATTTTGTGAAGAAAGATTGCAATTAGGAAAACAAAGAGGTTGTGACACCGGTACCGGAGGAAGCGATCACTACCCACGTAGAATGGTACCTGAGTGTTTACACTTATCCTTTCACGTTGGGTCCCCTAGATCCAGTCATCATCGATTTTTGCAAGAAATACTAGGTGACCCTCGGCCAAATTCACCCTTATTTCTGGAGGATCGTGATACTGCTTCATTTCATTGTGAGAAAAATCGACGGGCTTCCCTTTACCCTCGACCACCTCGTAAGATTATATAGCCCTAGATTCTACCGAGGTGGGTTGATAAAGCTTCAACGCCGGTCCACCAAGGCGTTCACCTCGAGTATAGATGAAGAAAATATCGGAGTTGGATGGGCCGATTCGTTTGGGTGAAGACCTGGGTCCTGATCTCGGCTAAGAGCATGCCATTTCCTGAGAAATGGAATATAAAACGTAAGTATGATCCTGTTTTAAATTTATGTTTATTGTTTTACTTCTTCACCCTTTCTTATCAGTGTTTTTCTCGATGCAGTCATTGTTTGGATACCGGGTGAGGTTCCCCATCTCGATAACTAGGTCAGGAGCGTGGTTTTGATGTCGACATATGTCGAGCGCGCGTGGCGCTATTTGTCAAAGGGCCGGTGGTAGGCTCGTACTCATGGTAAGCCTTCTTCTTGGCTTACCGATTTTCCTATCATTCGAGCATTTTTCTTCCAGCATGAGTTTATTTATTTTCTCCTTCTACAGGTCTCGGAAAGAATGCGGCTATGAGACCCCCATCCGGTGATGAAGAAGCTTTACTGCCCATCTCGAAACCGGCGATGGTGATTAAGAGGAAAAGGGCCTCTAACTCCGAGGGTAAAAAAGCCAAGAAGAGAGCGGCCCGTAAACCCAAGGGGCACATAATCCCACTGGATATGGAGTCAGTCCAAAGACTAAGGGAGGAAGAAGAAGAAGAAGAAGAAGAAGAAGAAGAAGAATAAGAAGAATAAGAATAAGAAGAAGAAGAAGAAGGTGATTCTGGGTTGGTGGCCCGTGCACGAGATAGCACCAATATTCAGACAACTTCGGAACCGGTGAGGGCTTATACCGCTCCGTCTAGGCTCGATGAGGTCAAAAAGGAGACTCCAGCCCAAATTCCCGAGCCGAGGAGAATCTAAGATGCTTTATCTAGGGGAGAAGGGACCGTTGAAGAGGCGGTGGATGTCGATGCTGAAACCGGGCTTAAGGCTCGTCAAGACAGAGGTGACGCCCAAAAAAACCTACTTGGGGCAATAAAGATCGGGATTCCCCCTCGTTTCCTTCATTTTCCCAATCGATGATATGTGATGCTCAGGTCGTGGTGACTTGTCACGGGGAGGGAGCCCATGGTGAGGAAGATCCTTTCCGTGGTTATTTTGTTGGGGTAGAAGATGTCACCGGTCTAAGTGACTTAGAGGCTCCGAAGAAGAACTCAAGTGAGATGGGAGTTTCTTGTCTTTTCAACGAAGCTCAATAGGCCCTGAATCGGGTAAGTTCATCTTCTCTTTGTCAATTTTCATGCTTGTATTTTTCTTTCCTTGTATAATTCCTTCTTTCTATTTTTGTAGGCCTCTGTGCTTCATCACGAGGTGTTTCTCCGATCCTGAGGGGATTTGAGCTGGTACAAAGCCAAAATCCAAGGGCTTACTGAGGAGAAAGATGCCTCCAAGCTTCTCAGTGAGCAGAAAGAAGGAGAAGCAAAAGGACTTCGGGCTGAGCTAGAAGTAGCTCAGAAAGAACAGGCTGATTTGTCCGAGCAGGTAAAAAGAATCTTTAAAGTTAATGAAACTGACTCGGGCGTGATGGCTAACAGTTCGATCCCACAGGCCCAGCAAAAGTTTGATGTGATCAGGCAGCTTCGTGTTGAAGTGGACGCAGTGAAAGCGTAGGCCGAGGAGTGGAAAAAGAACATGGACCGTCTTGCCTTAGAAAAGAAGGCTGCCCGAGCTCAACTGGCCTCGGCTGAGACCCAACTCCGAAGCTTGAAAGAGAAGGCCTTGGTGCAAGCCAAGAAAATCGAGGAGTTCTAATCTCGGTTGGGCTCAGCAACTTCTGATCGAGAGAGACTGGCCACAGAAATTGAAGCGGCTAAATCGGAGGTCAAAACAGCTACGGCTAATGCTGATGCAATGGTGGCCGTCTATCGATCCGATGCTAAAGCTGCTCAGGTTCGAGCAAAGGAGGTTGCCGAGGTTGCTTAGGCTCGAGCAAACTGGGTTGCCGAGCATGCTAAATGTCAATCTCGAAGGGAGACTCTCGAGGAGATCCATGCTTGTGGCTTCGATCTTACAGTCGAGATCGAGAATGCTAAGGAGCTTGAAGCCGAAGCTAGAGTGTTGGCCTTTCCTGATGATGATGATACTAGGAGTATGAGCGGATCTGAAAGTGAAGGAGGTCTCGAGGGCGAAGATGCTGCTCCCGAAGAGGACTAAGTCCTTTAGTATTTTTTGTGTTTCTTTTAAGACCGTTTTGGTATTTTGTAGAGAAACTTGATCGGGCCATGGTGCCCTTGTAAATGATTTTTGACACATATATATAAAACTTTCTTCCTTTCTGCCTTATAAAATTATGAAGTTGTATTCTAAGATCTGAGGTTTAAACAATTTGATTGGAACTGAATTAGTATAGCCCTTAGACTTTATGGTCGAGTGAGTGCTTACTCGAACTCGAAGTAAAGTAACCCTTAGGTTTTTTATTTGAGCGAGGACGGTCTCTCGAACTCAAGACAAAAAACAACCCTTAGGATTTATGGTCGAGAGAGTGCTTGCTCGAACTCGAAGTAAAGTAACCCTTAGGTTTTTTATTTGAGCAAGGACGGTCTCTCGAACTCAAGACAAAAAACAGCCCCTAGGCTTTTGTAAAAAAGATTGATTATGGCTTTGTCCCCTTTTCGGCTTAAAAGAGTTTATTATCATTCATATTTGCAAAACTTGTAATGACTTGGCATAAAATAAGGAATTGTTCGAGAGTTCGAACAATTTTGTACTCATTAGAGTTTTTGAGGCTTTGATATTATCGAGGCCTTTTATGATTTTGCCGGGGATAGCCTTTTTAATCGGTTTATGAAAGATTTGGAAGGCCTATTTTGTTACGGAATTCGGGCATCTTCGATCCGTGTTAATTCGGTTGTAGCCTCTTTAGTTCGGGGTTTGCCTCTTGGGCTTATTTTTCCGTTTTACCTCGAGCTTGCCCGAAGTGTCAGTGCCCGAGTGGGGTGGCCGTGGCCTATAAACTTCACTCTTTAGTTCAGGATTTGCCTCTTGGGCTTATTTTCCCGTTTTTACTTCGAGCTTGCCTGAAGTGTCAGTCCCTGAGTGGGGTGGCCGTAGCCTATAAAATCGAGTGTTGCCTAAGAGGTCTTATGATCTTCGGAGTTTATATAATTCGATCTCGTTGATTTTTCGGACTGCAGTCCCCGATTTGTAGGGGTAATCATCCGAACTCTGGTCATGGTTTTCCCTCAGGCCAGTTTACATAATAGATCGAGAATATGAAGTAGAAAAGCTTTTCTAAGGTATGAGATATTGGTAAAGAAGAATACTTCTCTTTATAAATCATTATACATGCGTACATGTTTTGTTCCACGGCTCGAGCAAACTACGCATGCATGGTTCGTTTGACCGTTTGTCCCTTACAAATTTTTCCTATTGAGACCCTACTACCATGAAGTAACTTGCTCGCATCAAACTTAATATTCGAGGGTCATGCCCCCCAGTATTCGAGGTTGATTGTAAAGAGGCCTCGGATATTGTTGAATTATTCTAAGTTAGCACGATCAATGGTTGCCTTATTAAAAACCTCGTCGAAAAACCCATTTGGGACAAACTCGGTCTAAGGGAAAAAAAGTGCAACGCGTGCTTTCAGACCTAAAGGTTCGTGTTGAAGAATCCATCGCTGCTTCTGGTCGAACACCTGCAAGTGTTAGTTTTGAAATATAAATGAAAATGGGAGGGATCGTACCTTAACAGTAGTATCATTTTAGGTGCGATACGTTCCAATTACTCGGTAGTTGTTTGTCGTTTATCATGCCGAGATTGTAGGATCCTTTTCTGATGATTTTGAGAACCTGATATAGTCCTTCCCAGTTCGGACCCAGTTTCCTTTCATTCGGATTTAGAGTGTTGAGGGTGTCTTTTCTTAGCACTAAGTTCCCGATGTTAAAATGTAAAAGAATGGTTCTTCGATTGTAGTACCTTTCGATTCGCTATTTTTGGGTGGCCAATTGGACGAGAGTGGCTCCTCGTCTTTTGTCCAACAATTCTAGGCTAGTATTCATGGTCTCGTTATTCGACTCCTCTGTTGCATATGGAAACCTGATGCTAGGTTCTCCAACCTCGACCGGGATCAGAGCTTCGGAGCTATAAACCAACGAGAATGGTGTTGCTCCGGTACTGGATTTTGATGTTGTGCGATTTTCCCATAGGACCTCGGGTAGTATTTCTCTCCATTTTCCTTTGGAATCGACCAATCTCTTCTTAAGATTTTGGATGATGGTTTTGTTGGTCGATTCGGCTTGTCCGTTTCCCGCTGGGATGATAAGGTGTTGATAAGATCCTTTTGATCTTGTGATCCTCGAGAAATTTAGTTACTTTGCTGCCGATGAATTGTTTTTCATTATCACATACAATCTCGGATGGCATCTCGAATCGACATATGATGTGGTCCCAAATGAAGTCTATGACTTCCTTTTCTCTGACTTTCTCGAAAGCATGTGCTTCGATTCATTTAGAGAAATAATCAGTCATAAACAAAATAAATTGAGCCTTACCTGGGGCCGATGGGAGGGGGCCAACGCTGTCCATTCCCCATTTCATGAAGGGCCATGTGGATAGGACCGAGTGGAGTAGTTCCCCAGGTTGATGAATCATGGGTGAATGCCTTTGGCATTTGTTGCATTTTCGAACGAACTCCCTTGCATCCTTGCCCATATCGGTCCAATAATACCCTGCTCTTATTACTTTGTGGACCAGCAAATCGGCACCGGAATGATTTCCACAAGTGCCCTCATGAATTTCTCGTAGGATGTAGTCGGTATCTCCCGGTCCCAAACATATTGCCAATGGTCCATCGAACGTCCTTCTATACAGCGTTCCGTCTTCGGGCAAGCTGAACCGTGCTGCCTTTATATGCAGAGCTCTCGATTCCTTTGGATCTGATGGAAGCTTCCCGTTCTTTAAGTTCTCTATGTATTTGTCTCTCCAATCCCAGGTTAAACTTGTGGAGTTTATCTCGGTGTGACCTTCTTTGATTACCGATCTCATAAGTTGTATGACAGTCCCCGAGTTGAGTTCGTCATCTTCGACCGATGAACCTAAGTTTGCAAGAGCGTCGGCTTCGCTGTTTCGTTCTCGGGGTACATGTTGCAAGGTCCATTCCTTAAATCAATGTAGAGTCACTTGTAGTTTATCCAAGTACCTCTGCATTCGATCTTTTCTAACTTCAAAAGTCCCGTTAACTTAGTTTACCACGAGGACAGAATCACACTTAGCCTTTACGACTTTCGCTCCCAAGCTTCTAGCTAGTTCGAGACCTGCAATCATGGCCTCATACTCGGCCTCATTGTTAGTCAATTTTGTAGTTTAGATATACTGTCTAACTACATTACCTGTGGGTGATTTTAGTATGATGCCTAGTCCGAACCCCTTCGCGTTCGAAGCACAGTCTGTAAAGAGGGTCCAAACTCCCGAAGATGTACCCGATTTTATCAGTAGTTCTTTTTCAATCTCGGGTACTAAGGCCGGCGTAAAGTCGTCCACGAAGTCCGCCAAGATTTGAGATTTGATGGCAGTCCGGGGTCGATACTCAATATCGTACCCGCTGATTTCTATGGCCCATTTGGCCAATCGACCCGAAAGCTCGGGTTTGTGTAAAATATTTCGAAGAGGAAAAATTGTTACAACACATATCAAATGACATTGGAAATATGGTTTTAGATTCCTAGAGGCGCTTATTAAAGCAAGCGCTAATTTTTCTAAGTGTGGATATCTAGTTTCGGCCTCGCCTAAGGTCCGATTGACATAATAAATAGGGAATTGCGTACCTTGTTCTTCTCGAACTAGGACTCCACTTACCGCTATCTCCGAGACAACTAAGTACAGGTAAATTTGTTCGTCCACTTTCGGGGTATGAAGCAGCGGCGAGCTCGATAAATACCGCTTTAGTTCCTCCAAGGCCTGGTGGCATTCCGAAGTCCATGCAAAGTTGCTCTTCTTCTTAAGTAGTGAGAAATATCGGTGGCTCCTATCTGAGGATCTCGAAATGAATCGTCCTAGGGCGACTATTCGTCCCATTAGCCTCTGCACGGCCTTTACATTATCCATTATTATGATATCCTCGATAGCTTTGATTTTATCGGGGTTAATCTCGATTTCCCGATTGGACACCATGAAACCAAGAAACTTGCCCGAGCCAACCCCAAATGCACACTTTTCGGGGTTGAGCTTCATATTGTACTCCCTCAGTATATCGAAAGTTTCCTGCAAATGCTTTAAATGGTCCTCTGCTCGTAGGGACTTAAGTAACATGTCATCAATATAAACTTCCATTGATTTTCCTATTTGTTCTTCGAACATTCAGTTTACTAGGCGTTGATAAGTTGCACCAGTATTTTTTAGACCAAATGGCATTACGCTATAACAGTAGGTACTGTACTTAGTGATAAATGAGGTCTTTTCCTGATCCTCTGGGTTCATCTGTATCTGGTTGTACCTAGAGCAGGCATCGAGAAAACTGAGAGTCACGTGGCCGGTCGTGGCATCGATCATACGATCGATATTAGGCAAAGGAAAAGAGTCTTTGGGGCATGCTTTATTTAGGTCTTTATAATCTATACACATTCTAAGTTTGTTTCCCTTATTAGGGACTACCACCACGTTTTCTAACCATTCGGGGTACTTTACTTCTCGAATGGATCCTATTTTTAGAAGTTTGGTTACCTTGTCCTTGATAAAGGTATGTTTGACTTCGGATTGGGGCCTTCTTTTTTGCTTCACCGGATTGAATTTCGGATCCAAGCTTAGTCTATGAGTGGTGATTTCCGGTGGGATCCCTGTCATGTCAAGATGGGATCAACCAAAATAGTCCATGTTAGCTATAATAAATTAAATAAGCTTTTTCCTGAGCTCGGGATTTAACCCCATGCCCAGGTATACCTTTCGTTCGGGCAGATGTTCGATTAATGTGATTTTCTCTAGTTTTTCGCCCGTTGATTTGGTAGCGTCGGAATCATCGGGGACCACGAAGGATCGTGAGATCCCATAATCATCATCTTCGTCAGTCTTCTACTTCCCTAGTTGGGTCGAGGTCGACATTTGTGATTGTTATTTGGTATCCCATTTTTCCGTCGAAATTGATCCCTTTGTCGATGAGAGTGTTGATATTGGAAGTACTTCATCGACGGCAAACATTTCCTTTGCGGCTGGTTGCTCTCAGTAGATTGTTTTGATTCCCTTTGGTGCTGGGAATTTTAGAACCTGGTGAAGGGTCGAGGGCACTGCTCTCATGTTGTGGATCCACGGCCTCCCGAACAGGGCGTTATACCTCATGTCGCCCTCGATCACGTGGAACTTCGCTTCTTGGATGGTCCCGGCCATGTTTACTGGTAGAATTATCTCTCTCTTAGTAGTTTCACATGCCATATTCAATCTGTTTAGTACTAGGGTTGCAGGCACGACCTGGTTCTGTAGACTGAGTTGCTCTACGACCCTCGATCGAATGATGTTTTTGAAATGATTCTTGGCCCGGTCACTTAAAAACTCTCAAAGGTGCCCTTCATTGAATAACAGGGCTACCTCATCTCTCAACTGCTTGCAATCTTCCGTTCTGTGGCCATGGGTGCCATGATACTTGCATATTTGATTGGAATTTTTCTGGGCTGGATCAGACTGCATAGGTCGGGGCCATTTAGTATCTTTGATGCGTCCGATACTCGACACTATGGCGGATGCATCAATGTTGAAGTTATACTCTGATAACCGCGGTGCTTCCTTAGGTCCGGTATGCCTATCGAAACTATTCTTGTTCATCAGCCCCCGAGACCCTTGGCCTCAATTACTTCTCATTTCGCCTCATACGGAGTTGCATCCTGGTTCTCTACCCCTACGATCTCCGTTATATGGCTGGTATCAGTCCCTGTTCGACCTCGGTTCTCGGTCGATGTCCCTTTTAACAACGGACCCAGAACCCAACTGGTCGTCTTCGACTCTAATCTTCGATTGATATCGATTGTGTACATCGGCCCAGGTAATAACCGGGTACTCAATCAAGTTCTGCTTCAACTGTCGTGAAGCCATTGGGCTTCATTCGTTCAGTCCTTGGGTGAAAGCTTGAATGGCCCAATTGTCCGTGACAGGTGGGAGATCCATTCGTTCCATTTGGAAACGAGATACGAACTCTCTTAGCATCTCGTTATCTTTTTGCCTTACCTTGGAAAGGTCTGACTTCCTGGTCTCGACCTTTATGGCACTGGCGTGTGCTTTTACAAAAGAATCTACAAGCATGGCAAAAGAATCGATAGAGTTAGACGGTAAATTATGATATCATATCATTTCTCCCATTGACAGGGTTTCCCTGAATTTCTTTAATAATACGGATTCGATCTCGTCGTCCTCTAGATCGTTCCCTTTAATGGAACATGTGTAAGAGGTGACATGTTTGTTGGGGTCGGTCGTTCCATTATATTTAGGAATTCGGGCATGCGGAACTTCTTGGGGATCGGTTTGGGAGCTGCGCTTGGGGGGAAGAGCTTTTGTACGAACTTTTTAGAATCCAAGCCCTTCAATATTGGTGGTGCCCCCTGGATCTGATCAACCCTGGAGTTATAAGTTACTATTTTTTTGTCGTTTGCTTCAATCCTCTTTTCTCCTGACTCTATCCGTTTTGTTAGTTCCTCGAGCATCTTTATAATTCCGGGGTTAGTCTCTAATTCATGTTCATTTGACCTTGATATAGCTAGCACCGTTTTGTGGGTGACTTCTTGGGGTGGACCGGGCTCGGGCCTGCTCGGTGCCTGGGTTTGGCTATGCAACTGAGCTATCGTTGCCTGTTGAGCTTGCAACATTTCAAAAATCATGTACAGGTTGATCCCATCTTCTCCAACATTTTGGGTTTTTCGAACTGCAGATCGAGTTCCACCATCAATGTTGTTTTTGGGGTCGGAATATTGGTTCTCCTCAATGGCCACATGTGAATTAATGTCAATTGGATCTACGACCCGAGTTCTAACGGGGTCAACGAGTGGCCTTTCATCCCCGGGCATCAGGTTGTTATTCTCATCTTGATGGCCAGCTTCGTTGTCGATATGTAGGGCCATTAATTGAGAGTTTGTCATTTTTAACCTGAAATCAAAGATACTTCCAAGAGCAAGTGTAAAATAGTACGTTTTATAGAGATCCGTACCAAATAACCACTATTATCCTTAGCCCCACGGTGGGCGCCAAACTGTTTAGCCGAAAAACATATAGAGTTGAATTGATACGTAGTTCTAAGGATACGTGATATAAATTGATACAAATCAAAAAAAATATGTAAATGAATATCAAAATTAGTTATAAAAAAAATGAATGCAAATCGAATGAACTAGTTAGTTTAAGCCTTCAAGTTTTATCACCTCCAAATTGAGTGAAGAACGATTGGTAGAAAAAATAATATGACTAAATATCAAAAGCCAAAGAAGATAATATTTGCTCTCTTTTCTGTATATCTTAGAATCAATGTCTGAATGAATCAATGTCCTTTTGTACAGATGATAACCACTCTTAATATAGTGGGGGAATCCTACTTTGGATATAACTTAAAATACATAATGGAGATCCCATGATAAATTAATTAATTAGCTTTTCCTTGATTCAAGTTGTGATTTCAACCGAGATTCTCCCCCCAAATGCGGCTATAACGCTTTTTTTGTTTCTTGGCTCGATCTCAATCTTGGCCGGTCTCTGGGTCTCGAGCTCGACCTTGACTCGGTCTCGATCTTGGCCGGTCTCGATATTGATCGGTCTCTGGGTCTCGAGCTCGTTCTCGATATTGATCGGTCTCTGGATTTCGAGCTCGAACTTGACTCGATCTTGATATTGATCGGTCTCTGAGTCTCGAGCTCGATCCTGACTTGATCTCGATATTGATCGGTCTCTGGATCTCGAGATCGATCTTAACTTCGTATCATTGCTCGATATTACAATGATGAACCTTGAACTATCATGTTCCAATTTCGATTAGTCATACGAATGGCAGACTCGATTTTGACCGTATACAAATATGATTTAAGTACTAAATACCGAAAAAAAGTCAAATTGAGCTCTTAATATATAATTCTGAATTTTCAGAACTTATTCTCAGATATGATGACTAGTTGTTTCAAAATTGAATTATGAAAAATCAAGGAAAAGGTTTGTGACATGTTAATTACAATTTGTAGATATGTAGTGCAGACATTTGGTACCTTAATTTCTAGGAACCATCCCAATTGCTCTTTTGACTAAACTGGACTATATATTATATTTATATATGTAGTTGTAGCCACCCCATAACATTCCATTATGGGTCTTTCTCTTTCTCTTTTTGATGAAATCCGATTTGATATTTGACCTTTGGTTTAGCAAAATTGTCACATTGGGATCTTGTACACAATAAAAAAGATATCTACTTGGAAGGATGCTAAGAAGAAAATTCAAAGGACCACTTTTGTGCTTATTCTCTTTTTTTGTAAAACTGAATACAAACAGTGGACATGGGTCACAATCAATCAACATCAAGAAAGAGGGCACGAACTTCAAAACAATAATTCAAAGTTCCAAAAGAGGTTTTTGAAATGGATGGAGGAGCAGAACGTACAAAGTTATAAAATATGGGAAGTATATGGTGAGAATTAACCGATGGAAGTGACAAGTACCTAACATTGTAAATTCATAAAGGAAGAATAAGGGGAATGTGGTGCTTGATAAAGGCCTTATTAAATCTATAAATGATTTGATACTCGCATGATGTTCAATTGCTTTGTTACTATTCCTCCTTATTATGAGGTTGTCCTTTAAAACGTGGAGTAACCAATCGAATTTTAAAGGCAATTTTGGAGCAAACGTTTGTGGAAGTGGACACTAATGGTTGTGTTAGGGTAAGATATCTATATTACATCTCTTAAAGTATAACTTTTTTTTGTATTCTGTGTAAACGCGAGATGCTTTGTATACCAAGCTACTTTTTTTTAGATGGACACAAGTATTAAAACATATATTGTGTCCGATTAACTTGGGTAATATCTCTAACAAGCTAGGTATACTCAGAAGCTGAGCTATAGTTCTATCTAGGGATTCAACAAAAACCAATATTTTTAGCTAAAACTTAGTATTTGTGTTTAAAAAATTTAATTAATATATATAAATAATTTATCTAGACCCGTAAATCGTCTTTTCCATAATCTATAATTCAAACTCAAAATTCTGATCCCGCCTCTTGATTTACATAAAAGACTTCAGCATTGACGAAACAAGATGCAGCACGCTTTGAGCTAAGCTGTTGGTCATATTATAAGTGGAAGTTGATAAGTGGTTATGTAATAGCAAATTTCAACTTATAAAGACTAATACTACTACTATTTTTCCCATAGGTTTACTTTGTTAATTCCATGTAATGTAATCTAAAAATTTGTAAGGGTCGGCCGCAGCCGCAGCTTTGGTGGAGGCGTGGAGCCAAAGGAAAGCACGTGACCGTCCAATGTGTTGTGTGCACTAAATAATACTACTATTAATTATTATGTATTTCCTTCTTATTTCTTTTTAAAATGTAATATTACGAGTGGGATGGTAATGAGTCTATAAACTTCAACTTTGGTTACTTTATTTAGCTTTGATTTGTCCCATAAAGGTCTCCAATTTATTAATTTTGTATTAATTGGTATGCATAACGGAGCATTAAGAAGAATCTCCAAGATTAAGGGAATGTAATTTATAACAACAATCCTATATAATAATATTTTACTATAAAAATTAAGTTTTTTTGGAGTCAATTTTCATGTTATGTTATAATATATGTTTTATATAACAATACTTTGATATAACATACAAAAATATTTGGAATAAAAGAGATTGTTATAAAAAATTTTGACTGCACTCTTTTTTTTAATGTAAAAGTTTATAAAGGGATGATGAACTTCTGATGTAAGGTAATGCTCATAAGTTTTTTGAATAAATAAACGTGGTACTTGATTGAATCTTTTGCACAATAACAAAGGTTGAGTAAGAGGGGATTGCTTGAGGAAGGCCCACATACCATTCCAAGGGGTCTTCTCTCTTCCTCATTCTATTTCTTACTTATGGGATATAGATTTCTTTAATCTAAGTGGGATGCATTTGAGTCAACCCTATAAATTATGATAATTAATGGGAAAATAAATAATTCCACTTTGTGTATTCATGTTATGCACAGTTTTAATGTCAAAGACTTCATGTAGTTGTAAATTAAACGTTACTGAATTCTTCAGCCACTTCTGGATTTTTGCATCTGAGTTTAATGTTACATATATAACATGTTGCTAGAAAAGGGGAAACATGAGAGATTTACAACATATTACATTATATTTTTATCTTTTACTGATTTACTTTTTTGTGTTTTGGCCGAAGTAGATATATTTCAAACCTATTACATTAATTTATTGGTTTCTTAATGATTTATTGATTTTTCTTCTTTTTACTCTAAGATATTATTTTCGATACATCCTCATCTCGGTTAATATATCTGCTATTAGAGAATATTTCTCATTGATACATCCTTTATCTCGAGCATATCAACACTTTTTTTACTAATTGTTACGATCCAACTTATGCCAGTAGCATAAAAGAACATTTCTGACAGTAATGCATTCTTTCAATTTAACTTATAAAATGATCTTAGTATATTCTTTTAAATAATTAACAAATGACCTAAGTTACTTAAGTGCATCACAATCAAACAAATGTTAGCACATACAAACACAATAAGATCAAAAGTTGATAGGCTGAAGTAGCAACAGTGGCATAATAGAATTTACCTTTAAAGACCTACTTTTTCTACTTATAACATGGGCGGATGCAGCCTATCGGCCACAGGTTTATTTGAATTCAAATTTACGATACAATATATATATATATATATATA
>AWOL01S0028415.1:232473-255067 GCA_000715115.1 Nicotiana otophora | reverse complement strand
ACCCACTGCTCCTCAACCCTAACCCTCAAACCCCCAACCCACAAAAAAAAAATAAATTGTTTTTCACTTTTTCTAAACATGAGCTTTCAATCAATTACAATAGGCAATTTTTAAAATTTGGTGTAGGAACTTTCTTAACACACACACACACTAACTCTCTCTCTCTCTCTCTCTCTCTCTCTATATATATATATATATATATATATATATGGGTGTGTGTATATATGTATGTATGTAAAAGCTTGTTAAAATTTCAATAAATTTTATAACTGAACCCAAATTTTAATAGTACAATGAGCTTAATACTGAAAATATTAAAAGTTGAACCCGTCAAATATAAATATTGGATGGGTTGTATAGCTAAAAACATATTTGCATGCATCTTAACCATCCATATCTATTCCCTACTATTTAAATGGAAGTGGAGCAGGCCTAGCCTATGCTGGCGTCCGCTGCTAATAGTGGAATATATTTGGCTCCTCAAAATCACTTAATAAATTGATTTCTCTCGGTTCTGGATCTTCCTTTTTTATTCCCCCATGTTCTTCGGACGTACCCACGGTAATATTTTAGTAGATACTAGTCTTATTATAATACGTGAGTGTATAATATTTCAATGAAAAAAAATATTAAAATATTATACAACAACAACAATATTATAGAAGTAGTATATTAATATGTTATATTTGATTTATAAAATAAAAGTATATGTTCCTAAAAATAATAAATGTTGATCATGTGTACCTAACTCAATAAAAGAAAAAACTATCACATAATTTTTTTTAATCATCTGTTAATCTATTCAATTATAAACTTATTTTAGTTTTATAATTTCATCACTCCAAATTCAAAAATTATCATTCTTCCTTCCTAGTTTTAATATTCACGTATAAAATTTAAGAGATTTATAATTTTAGTTTTGAAATTCTAATTTGAGAACTTCACTAAAAAATGAATTTTGTTGATGAGTGATATTAAATAATAGTTTCTTTGTATAACTATTAAGAAACTGAGAATAACATATCTCCCATTTAGTAAATAAGATATGATGTTCCTTAATTTAATCAAAATATAAGAGAATATAATATTTAAAAAAATAAACATGAATCTTCATGCTATTTTGGAGAAAAACGTATTTCTTTTCGTTTTAAAGTAATGTTCATCTTTCTTTTACTTGTCATCAAATAAGCTCTTTAAATGAAATTTATTTTAAATTTGTTTTCGTTTAAGTTTCAAATTGATACGACACTTAAAAAGAAGAGCGAAAAGTTCTACTATTTGGTAAGAGAACATTTAAGTCAAAAGCGTGTTTTAGTATTTGAATTACAATTATTGGCNTCCTTAATTTAATCAAAATATAAGAGAGAATATAAAATTGAGAAAAATAAACATGAATCTTCATGCTATTTTGGAGAAAAACGTATTTCTTTCAGTTTTAAAGTAATGTTCATCTTTCTTTTACTTGCCACCAAATAAACTCTTTAAATGAAATTTATTTTAAATTTGTTTTCGTTTAAGTTCCAAATTGATACGACACTTAAAAAGAAGAGCGAAAAGTTCTACTATTTGGTAAGAGAACATTTAAGTCAAAAGCGTGTTCTAGTATTTGAATTACAATTATTGGCTAAATATTTGGTGTTGAAGTAATAAATTCTAAAAGGAAAGAACTTATATAGCTAAAACCTACTCGATTTCAAATTCTTAATTATATAAGTTAGTACATACTTCAAATATGGAAAAATTTAATCAATAAATTTTAATTGATTTTGTAATCCTAAATATTAGGAAAATAATTATGACTATTTCTAAATATTAGATAAATGACTTAATTAATATTCTTAAATATTAGGTTAAACATTAAAATTAAAAGACTATTTTGTCTAGTGTGAACTTTATGTTTAAAGGGTAAAAAAGACGAACGACATTTCGCTAAGGATATTCGTGCTTTTAATATAATATAAATGTGTAAGTTGATTATTGGAAATTCTTGTTCCACTTTAATAGTTTTATTTATTAGTTTGCTTTACCCCACAAAGTGCAACAAGTGGCACAGAAAAATAGTCTCTCTATCCTCATGTATGTAGAGACTAGTAAGGAATGGCTCATGCTACGCATAGCCCAATAATACTATTTTTAGGTTGTGCTAATTAGTATAGGTAAACTTTCTTCTTAATTTATATGCACGTGTAATATAAAATTTTACTTAAAATATCAAGTTATTAAATTAGTTATGGATAGTTTCTTAGGCGATGCTATCTCTCGTTCAAAATAAGTGTTTCTAAANTTCTAAGTTTTTGACACACCCATTAAGAGAATCATTTAATAGCGTTAATATAATCGTTATTTAACTAAGTTATCCTTTATATCTTCTTTAAATTAGTCTTTGTATATCATCATATTTTGTAGATCATTTATTGGTTCAAGGATAGTTTGAAAAAATACTAATTATTGCCTTCTTGGATTTTCAAAGTCGTAATTACTTTTGCCAAATTAATTTAGCTAAAATAAAATATATTTTTGATAATAGGGAAGTCAATGAAAGCTACCATGTAATGCCTCAAAAGCCTATTTATATATATATAGGTTGAATTAGTCCCTATGGAATCAAAGTTGCATGGTTATGACAAGGTGGGTTGCTCTGATGGTAAGCGTCTTCCACTTCCAACCAAGAGGTTGTGAGTTCGAGTCACCCCAAGAGCAAGGTGGGAGTTCTTGGAGGGAAGGATGCCGAGGGTCTATTGGAAACAGCCTCTCTACCCCAGGGTAGGGGTAAGGTCTACGTACACACTACCCTCCCCAGACCCTACCAGTGGGATTATACTGGGTTGTTGTTGTTGTTGTCGTTGGAATCAAAGTTGCATGGTCTAGTATTGCATAGTGAATGCTAATTTCTTTTATCAAAAATACCAAAAGACCGCGAAAATGATGCATTTCTTAATTAGTACAAATGTCACATGTAGCACCTAATTCAAAGATAGTGTTAATTCATCGTATTAATTACAAGGCAAAGGCAGAAGTTAAAAGATTGATATGCGTGCAACACTAAATAGAGAAATTGCATGTTATAACCTATTGTAGATTTCTTTTTGTATACGGTCAAAATAGATTTCGGTTTTCCTACGTTCGATCGAGATCGAGTGGCAAGAAACCGAAGTAGGATTTTGGCAATAAGCTCCGAAGAAGGTACAAACGAGCCTCGAGTCCGAAGGCTACTCGAGGAGTCGGCTTGATAATCTTATCGAGCCCGAGGTATTGCTTCGAGGTCGGAAGCGCATCACGTCCACCCCGAAGGTCGAACTCAAGCCAAGACCGAAGGGCCGACCCAATGACGGGTATGAGCCAGTATCGAGTTCGAGCCAGTATCGAGCTCACAGACAAAAGTCGTTACAACCGCACTAAGCGAAAAAATCTTGGCAGGAATCGAGGAAGAGACAAATAATTATGGGTTCTCCATTATATGATTTATTTTATTATTTTTATTATAAATAATGTAATGACCCTCTATTATAAAAGGGGGATCCTTATAAACACTGGGGACATGGGGATAGATTGAAAAACAATAGACCCTTTCTTACAGCACAAAGATTTCTCTTGTGCTTGACTTACTTTGTCCTATCTATTTTTTCTGTTCATCATTCTCATTCTCATAGTCAAAATACCTGTATTGTTATTTTTGTATCAAAGAATATTACGTATCCTTAGAACCATATATAAATTTAACATTATCTAATTTTTCGGGTAAACAGTTTGGCACCCACCGTGGGGCTAAGGATAACGTTGATTGTTTGATATAAACCTACAGTACACACCAACTTACAACTTCAAATCAGTAATGGCTTTACCCATCGACCACGAAGCCGGCCTTCAAGATGAAACCAACAACTTGGCACCCGGGGCCGGAAGGCCCTTCGATAATGGCACTGAGGCCCGAATCGAAGCACCCAAAATTCGAACCGAAGTACCATTGGATGTTAATTCACAAATAGCTCTGGAGGCGCATCAGCGTTCCGAACCGGAAAGAAGCATTCAGGGCGGTACTCGATCCGTAACCTGAGACACCCATAACGCGGGGGAAATCGAGGTCAACTTGCGTATGATCTTCGAGATGCTACAAGCCCAACAAGTAGCGATAGCTCAGTTACAGAGCCAAACTCATAAACAGAGCAGGCTGGATTCCAATCCGCTTCAAGAAATCACCCCCAGAACGGAGCCCACCGCAGTAAAATCAAACGAGCAAGAATCGGGGACCGCTCCCAAAATTACTAAATTGCTCGAGGAACTCACAAAACAAGTCGAAACCAATGACAAGAGAGTGGAAACATACAATGCTAGGGTCGATCAACTCCGGGGGCTCCACCAATGATAAAAGGGCTTGATTTGAAAGAAATCATACAAAAGCCTTTTCCCTCGAGTGCGGCCCCAAAGCCAATCCCCAAGAAATTTTGTATGCCCAAAATCCGCAAATATAATGGTACGACCAATCCTAAGGAACATGTCACCTCTTACACATGTGCCATCAAAGGTAACGACTTGGAAGACGATGAGATCGAATCCGTGTTGTTGAAAAAGTTTGGGGAGACCCTCTCGAAGAGAGCAATGATCTGGTATCAAAATTTACCACCAAATTCCATCGATTCTTTTGCCATGTTAGCAGATTCGTTCGTAAAGGCACATGTTGGTGCCATAAAGGTTACAACAAGGAAATCAGACCTCTTCAAAGTAAAGCAAAAGGGTAATGAAATGTTGAGGGAATTTGTATCCCGATTTCAAATGGAACGCATGGAATTGCCAACGGTCACAGACGATTGGGTCGTGCAAATTTTCACTCAAGAGTTGAACGAACTAAGTTCGACAGCATCGCGTAGGCTGAAACAAAATTTGATTGAGTATCCAGCAATAACTTGGGCAGATATACACAACCGATATCAATCGAAAATTAAGGTCGAGGATGATCAGTTGGGAGCTCCGTATGGACCCGCGCATCAGAACAGGACAGCTACTAAAAGCCAAAGGGAGATCGACATAGAACAAAGGTCAAACAGAGACCGATACTAACTGTACGTCGCGGATCGGATGAATAACGGTTCGGCACGCAATACAATTTGGAACAATCAAAGGATTGATCGAGGGAAAAATTCTCGAGGACTTATGAGCAAGAGCGGATTTAATAAATATTTTGATCCTATAGAAGCACCTCGGTTATCAGAATATAACTTCAGCGTTGATGCATCCGCTATTGTGTCGGCTATCGGATACATCAAAGACACTAAATAGCATCGACCCATGCAGACTGATCCTGCCCAAAAGGAATCCCAATCAAATGTGCGAATATCATGGCACCCATGGCCACAGAACGGATGATTGTAGGCAATTAAGAGAGGAAGTAGCCCGTTTATTTAACAAAGGGCACCTTCGGGAATTTCGGATTGATAGGGGGAAGAATCACTTTAAAAATAGGGATTTCGGCAAGCAAAACGAGCAAGAGGAACCACAACACGTCATTCACATGATCATCAATGGTGTCGATACCCCTCAGGGACCGGCGCTTAAACGCACTAAAACATCGATTGTGAGGGAAAAGTGATCTCGGACTCAAGATTACGCACCCGTAGGGACTTTGTCCTTCGACAATGAAGATGCAGAAGAAGTCATCCAACCTCATAACGATGAACTGGTAATATCGGTACCCGTGGATAAAACTAAGATTAAGCGTGTGTTAATCGACCCAGGTAGCTCGGCCAACATCATCAGATTGAAGGTCGTGGAACAGCTCGGTCTGCATGACCAGATCGTACCCGCGACTCTGGTTCTAAACGGATTCAATATGGCATGTGAAACCACCAAAGGCGAGATAATCCTACCAATAAACGTGGCCGAAACCATCCAGGAAATAAAGTTTCATGTGATCGAAGGCAATATGAGATACAACGCCCTTTTTGGAAGGCCATGGATCCACAACATCAGAGCTGTGCCTTCAACCCTACACCAGGTTCTCAAATTTCCAACATCGAGAGGTGTCAAAACAGTGTACGGAGAACAACCGGCCGCAAAAAAAATGTTCGCCGTCGAGGAAGCGAAATCAATATCCTCTCCTTCGCCGATAAAGGGGTCGGGCTCATAAGGAGAACGGAACGCCAAATAGTTATCACAGATGTCGGTTTCGACCCATCCAGATAACCAGAAGATCTAAGAAGATGATCAGAGGATCCCTCGATCCTTCGTGATCCCCAATGATTCCGACGCCACCAAATCAACAATTGAGGAACTGGAGCAAATCATACTAATTGAACATCGGCCCGAACGAAAGGTAAACCTGGGAACGGGGTTGAGCCCCGAACTCAGGAAAAAACTTGTTTGATTTCTTATCGATAACATTGATTGTTTTGCCTGGTCCCATTTAGATATAACAGGGATCCCACCGGATATAACGACGCATCGGTTAAACTTGGACCCTAGGTTCGGACCGGTGAAGCAAAAAAGAAGACCCCAGTCCAAGGAAAAGTACGCATTCATAAAGGATGATGTAACCAAACTTCTCAAGATAGGGTCCATTTGGGGAGGTGAAATATCCCGAATGGTTAGCCAATGTAGTTGTAGTGCCTAAACAAGGGAGCAAACTTAGAATGTGTGTGGACTATAAGGATTTGAACAAAGCATGCCCCAAAGATTCCTTTCCGCTTCCTAATATCGATCTCATGATCGATGCCACGGCCGGCCACGAGATCCTCACTTTTTTCGATGCCTATTCCGGGTATAATTAAATCCAGATGAACCCGGAGGACCAGGAAAAGACTTCGTTTGTCACCAAATATGGAACATATTGCTATAATGTGATGCCCTTCGGACTAAAAAATGCAGGGGCTACTTACCAATGCCCAGTAAATAAAATGTTCGAAGAACAAATAGGTAAATCAATGGAAGTTTATATTAATGACATGCTAGTCAAATCCCTGTGCGCAGAGGACCATTTAACCCATTTACAGGAAACATTCGAGATTTTGAGGAAATACAACATGAAGCTCAACGCCGACAAAATATGCTTTCGGGGTCGGCTCGGGCAAGTTCCTCGGCTTCATGGTGTCAAATCAGAAAATCGAGATTAACCCCGAAAAAATCAAGGCCATCGAAGACATCTCCATCGTGGACAGCATGAAAGCTGTATAAAAGCTGACTGGACGGATTGCAGCCTTAGGCCGATTTATTTCGAGATCATTAGATTGAAGTCACAGTTTTTCTCTCTACTCAAAAAGAAGAACGATTTCGTTTGGACATCGGAATGTCAACAAGCATTAGAGGAACTAAAATGATATCTATCGAGCCCCTCACTTCTTCACATTCCAAAAACAGATGAAAAACTTTGCTTGTACTTGGCAGTATCGGAAGTCGCCGTAAGCAGTGTCCTAGTTCGAGAAGAGCAAGGTGCGCAATTTTCCGTTTATTATATAAGTCGGACCTTAGGAGAAGCAGAAACCAGGTATCCACACCTAGAAAAATTGGCGCTTGCACTGATAAGCGCCTCTAGAAAGTTAAGACCGTACTTTCAATGTCACCCCTCTATATATATGTGTATTTACACACAGTGGAACTCAATATTTTAAAATAATATTTTTATATTCTAACTATACAAAAAGTATTTTTTCTAATGTCTATTTGATAAAAAAAAATATTTTAAAATATTGATCATAGTTCACATAGTAACAGAATCTGCTACTTTGTCACAGTCCTAGAATACCCTCATCTTTTTCATTTTGTATTTGCATTTTGCTCTTGCTGATTTAATAGAAAAATGAGGGAACCAATGTCACCCGATATGCATATTAACCACCTACCCACTTCGTAATATTTTGCACAAGCCCGAACTATCAGGCCGATTGGCCAAATGGGCCGTCGAACTCAGTGGGTACGATATCGAATATAAACCCCATACGGCCATCAAGTCTCAAATTTTAGCAGACTTCGTGGCCGATTTCACGCCAACCCTTGTAACTGAAGTCGAAAAAGAACTCCTGTTAAAATCGGGTACATCATCGGGGGTATGGACCCTTTTTACGGACGGAGCCTCGAACGTAAAAGGATCCGGACTAGGCATAGTTTTGAAATCGCCTATGGGTAGCACTATTAGGCAATCTATTAAAACTACCAGGTTGACTAGCAAGAAGGCCGAGTATGAAGCAATGATTGTATATCTCGAGCTAGCTAGAAACTTGGGAGCAGAAGTCATCGAAGCCAATTATGACTCTTTGTTGGTAGTGAGTCAAGTAAACAAAACCTTCGAAGTCCGAGAAGGTAGAATGCAAAGGTATTTAGACAAACTGCTTGTCACTTTGCACCATTTCAAACAATGGACTATACAGCATGTTCCACGAGAACGGCATAATGAGGCTGATGCGCTTGCGAATTTGGGATCGTAGATCGAGGCAGATGACCTGAGCTCGGGGAATGTCGTTCAACTTTCAAGATCGATAATCAAAGACGGTCACGCCGAGATAAATTCTACAAGCTTAACCTGGGATTGGAGAAACAAGTATATTGAATACTTAAAGAGCAGAAAACTCCCATCGGACCTTAAAGATTCTAGGGCCCTACGGACTAGAGCAGCTCGATTCATGTTAGCTTCCGACGGAACGCTATATCGAAGGACATTTGATGGGCCATTGGCAGTATGCTTAGGCCTAGGAGATACCGATTACATCCTACGGGAAGTGCACGAGGTTACTTGTGGGAATCACTCCGGTGCCGATACATTAGTTTGAAAAATAATCATAGCAGGGTATTATTGGATCAATATGGAAAAAGATGTGAAAGAATTTGTTCGAAAATGCGACAAATGTCAAAGGTTTGCGCCAATGATCCATCAATCGGGAGAACAACTTCACTAAGTCCTATCCCCATGGACATTCATGAAATGGGGAATGGATATCGTTGGCCCTCTGCCATCGACCCCAGGTAAAGCCAAATTCATTTTATTTATGACTGACTACTTTTCTAAATGAGTTGAAGCACAGGCGTTCGAGAAAATAAGAGAGAAAAAAATTATAGACTTTATTTGGGATCACATCGTATGCCGATTTGGGATACCCGCCGAAATAGTATGCGACAATGGGAAATAATTCGTTGGCAGCAAAGTAACAAAATTCTTCGAAGATCACAAAATAAGAAGGATACTATCAACGCCATACCATCCTAGTAGGAATGGAAAAACCGAATCAACGAACAGAACTATCATTCAAAACCTAAAGAAGAGGTTGAACGACGCTAAAGGAAAATATAGGGAAATCCTGCCCGAAGTCCTTTGGGAATATCAGACAATATCGAAATCCAGTACGGGGGCGACCCCATTTTCCTTGGTATATGGGTCTAAATCGTTGATACCAGTCGAAGTCGGTGAACCCAGTACCAGATTTCGATTCACAATGGAAGAATCAAATAACGAGGCTATGAATACCAGTCTCGAATTATCGGACGAAAGATGAGAAGCTGCTCTTGTCCAATTGGCCGCCCAAAAGCAGCGAATTGAAAGATATGATAATCGAAGAACCAAGCTCCCCCATTTCAAACCCGAGGACTTAGTGTTAATAAAAGTCACCATCAATACCCGAAATCCGAACGAAGGAAAACTAGGACCAAATTGGGAAGGACCATATCAGGTGCTCGAGAACATTGGAAAGGGATCGTATAGGCTCGGCATTATAAACGGCAAATAGTTATCAAGCAACTTGAATGTATCACATCTAAAATGGTACTACTGCTAAGGTACAATGTTTCCATATTCATTTACATTTCGAAACCGACCCCTACAGGAGTCCGAACAAGAGCTAAGATGGATCTTGCGCTTGAAAGCACGTGTTGCACTCTTTTTACCTTAGACCGGTTTTATCCCAAATGGGTTTTTCGGCAAGGTTTTTAATGAGGCAACCATCGATCGTGCTGCACTTACAACAATATCTGAGGCCTCTTTACAATCGACCTCGAATACTGGGGGGGATTAGGCCCTCAAATACATTGAGTTCAGATGCAAGAAAGTTATTTCGCAACAACAGGGTTCCCATAGGAAACATTGCAAGAGCCAAATGGTCGAAACGAACCATGCTCATGTAGGTTGGCCCGAACCCAGGCGCAAAATGTGAACACATGTATAATGACTTGCAAAGAAAGTCCTCCCTCTTTACCGACGTCCCAGAAAATTCCTCTATTTTTGAGATTTATTGCACAATCAGAATCAAGACAAATTCGACGACTAATAAGCCTACGGGCTACTTTGATTTCGAGTTTGAGCAAGCACTCACTCGACCATTACGCCTACGGGCTACATTACTTCGAGTTCGAAACAATCACTCGACTAATAAGCCTACGAGCTACTTTGATTTCGAGTTCAAGCAAGAACTCACTCGACCATTATGCCTACGGGCTATATTACTTTGAGTTCGAAACATTCACTCGACTAATAAGCCTATGGGCTACTTTGATTTCGAGTTTGAGCAAGCACTCACTCGACCATTACGCGTACGGTCTACATTACTTCGAGTTCGAAACATTCACTCGACTAATAAGCCTACGGGCTACTTTGATTTCGAGTTCGAGCAAGCACTCACTCGACCATTACGCCTACGGACTACATTACTTTGAGTTCGAAACATTCACTCGACTAATAAGCCTACGGGCTACTTTGATTTCGAGTTCGAGCAAGCACTCACTCGACCATTACGCCTACGGACTACATTACTTTGAGTTCGAAACATTCACTCGACTAATGAGCCTACGGGCTACTTTGATTTCGAGTTCGAGCAAGCACTATCTCTACCATTACGCCTACGGGCTATATTACTGCGAGTTCGAAACATTCACTCAACTAATAAGCCTATGGGCTACTTTGATTTCGAGTTCGAGCAAGCACTCACTCGACTATTACGCCTACGGGCTACATTACTTCAAGTTCGAAACATTCACTTGACTAATAAGCCTACGGGCTACTTTTATTTCGAGTTTGAGCAAGCACTCACTCTAACATTATGCCTACGGGCTACATTATTTCGAGTTTGAAACATTCACTCGACTAATAAGCCTACGGGATACTTTGATTTCGAGTTTAAGCAAGCACTCACTCGACCATTACGCCTACGGGCTACATTACTTTGAGTTTGAAACATTCACTCGACTAATGAGCCTACGTGCTACTTTGATTTCGAGTTCGAGCAAGCACTCGTTCTACCATTATGCCAACGGGCTACATTAATTCGAGTTCGAAACATTCACTCGACTAATGAGCCTACGGGCTACTTTGATTTCGAGTTCGAGCAAGCACTCGCTCTACCATTGATTTCGAGTTTGAGCAAGCACTCACTCGACCATTACGCCTATGGGCTACATTACTTCGAGTTCGAAACATTCACTCGACTAATAAGCCAACGGGATACTTTGATTTCGAGTTTGAGCAAGCACTCACTCGACCATTACGCCTACAGACTACATTACTTCGAGTTCGAAACATTCACTCGACGAATGAGCCTACGTACTACTTTGATTTCGAGTTCGAGCAAGCATTCGCTCAACCATTACTCCTACGGGCTACATTACTTCGAGTTCGAAACATTCACTCGACTAATGAGCCTACAGGCTACTTTGATTTTGAGTTCCAGCAAGCACTCGCTCTACCATTACGCCTACAAGCTACATTACTTCGAGTTCGAAACATTCACTCGACTAATAAGCCTACGGGCTACTTTGATTTCGAGTTCGAGCAAGAACTCACTCGACCATTACGCCTACGGGCTACATTACTTCGAGTTCAAAACATTCACTCGACTAATAAGCCTACGGGCTACTTTGATTTTGAGTTTGAGCAAGCATTCACTCGCCCATTATGCCTACGGGCAACATTACTTCGAGTTCGAAACATTCACTCGACTAATAAGCCTACGGACTACTTTGATTTTGAGTTTGAGCAAGTACTCACTCGACCATTATGCCCACGGGCTACATTACTTCGAGTTCGAAACATTCACTCGACTAATGAGCCTACGGGCTACTTTGATTTCGAGTTCGAGCAAGCACTCGCTCTACCATTACGCCTACGGGATACATTACTTCAAACTACAAATGTTCGCTCAACCATTATGCCTACGGGCTATATTACGTCGAGTTCGAACCATTGACTTGACGACTAATATGCCTATAAGCTGCTTTGATTTTAAGATTGAGCGAGCACTCACTCGACCATCATGCCTAAGGGCTATTTTTCTCCAAGTTCGAATCATTGACTCAACTAGCAAGCCTAAGGGCTACATCACTTCGAGTTTGAAAAAACAATCGATCGATCATAGAGACTACGAAGTCAAAATTTGATTAAAGTCTTCACAAAAACAAGTCGACCAGGTTGTATATATACAAAATTGTCTACATGATTGATTGGCATGATATATACAGAATTGTCTACATGATATATAAAAAAATTAATTAAGAACTAAGCTTCATGGTCATCCTCAGGGGCGTTCGTTTCTCTGTCGGGCTCCTCCCCGTCCTCGGATCCACTCCTGCTACCGTCATCATCATCATCATCAGAAGCCAAGGCTTCAGCTTCAGCCTCGAGCTCTTTAGCCTTTTTTATCTCTTCGGTAAGATCGAAACCTCGAGCGTGTATCTCCTTGAGGGCCTCCCTCTGAGACCTACATTTAGCAAGTTCGGCAGCCCAATGAGCTCGAGCGTCGGTAGTATCCACCGCCTCCCGTGCCTCTATCTGAGTAGCCTCGGCATAGGACCGATACACAGCAATAGACTTATCCGCCATGACTTTCGACGACTCAACCTCCGCCTTGGCCTCAGCAAGACGTGTTTCAAGCTCTTCGATCCTCTTAGCCTAAGCCGACCCCTTTTACTTGATGTTTCGAAGCTGAACATCGGCCGATTGTAATTTGGTCAAAATGGTTTCCTTTTCCGCAGCCAGGCGGTCGATAGTCTCTTTCCACCGATTACATTCGGCTTTGATTTGATCGACTTCTTTTCGAAGTAACTTGATCTTTTCAATCTTTTGCTGCAACTGAGACAATGAAGGGTTAACTTCCACAGTTGAGTGAGACCCATACTTTAATAGAACGAGGCTCACCTGCTTATCGAGTTCGGCCCCTTCCGCTTGGAGGTCCTTTATAGCCTCGTCCTTTTGGCTGCAAAGAAGCCGCAAGGCGTCTCTCTCACCCGAGACCTTCTGAAGCTCGGCCTCACACTGACTGAGATCGACTCGAAACCTACTAATATCCTGCACAGTAGGAAAAAAACACAAGTCAAGTATGGAAAAGAACAAAGGAAACCAATTGTAGAAAAATCATTACCCGGGTAATAAAACGTTGGGCCTCCTCTAGCAGAAGAGAAGCGTCACCAATATCGGAAGAATCATCGACTCCAGTGAAGCAATCCCGAAAAGGGTCCCCTATACTAGAGCCTCCGCCCATATCGTGGGTCTTTTAATTCTCGAGCTTCCTTTAACGCCTCCTCGGAAAAGGTTGGAAGAGAAGGCGAATGACCCACTGTCATAACCCCGAGAAAATCACTCGGGATGCTCCGATCGAGACTCGGTATTTCAGGACCGACCCTGACTGGTACAGCCGCCCTCGGCTCAGGAGCTCTAACAACCTCGATAGCTTTCGCAGATCGGATCACCAAAGCCGAGGCGTTATCTTCTTCTTCTTCTTCTTCTCTCAGTCATTGGACCGAGTCGATCAAAAGGGCAGTGGCCTTCCTCATCACCCTCTGAGTTTTGGGCTTGGGGTCCTCTGACCGAAAGGCAGCTCTTCGCTTCTTATCTTTCCCCGGTTTCGGGACCAAGGACTTGGTTTCTTCTTCACCGCTCGAAGGCCTTAAAGCGGCATCCTTGGTTACACCTGCATGAAAGGAAATCAATAACAAATAGGACACAAAGAATACTTCGAAGGAAACAAGAAGCAAAACCTTACCATGGTTCTTGGCCTCCCATCTACCTTTAGCCAAATCACGCCAAGCGCGTTCGGCATAAGAGGAAGTCGAGGCTAACTTCTGAACCCTGTCCTCGAGGTCAGGTGCCACTTGTGGCATCCAAGGGGCAGCTGAATATCGGAGAAAGACATCAGAAAGAATCGGGAAAAGACACAAAAAACAAACAAAAAACACTTACGGTTGAAATTCCATTCCTCGGGGAACAGCATCTTCTCTTCCGGAATAAGATCACGGGTCCTCACGCGAATATAACGACCCATCTAACCCCGATACTTGTCTTCGTCGATGCTCGGCATCAAAGACTTTGATGCCCGACGGTGAAGTCTCATTAGTCCTCGAAAGATTTGAAGCCGATACAATCGTATGAGGTGATTTAGAGAAAAATCCAGCCCCCCCGCTTTGATAGAGAAGAAGCGAAGTAAGATCACTATACGCCATAAAGAGGGATGAATTTGACTGAGGGTGACCTGATATCGTTTGCACAAATCAATGATCATCGGGTCGACGGGTTCCAACGTGAAGGGATAAGTGTAAACACTTAAAAACCCCTCCATATGAGTAATGATGTTCTCTTCGAGAGATGGGATCTACAACACAACCTCGGGGCCCCAGTTGCAGTCTTTTCTGACGGCTTCGAGATGACCTTCCGTTATAGAGCACATGTATATAGACAGGTGCTCGCATCGACCCGAAACGGATGAAGGATTCTCAACCTTAAAATCTATCTTTAGAGTGCACGGGCCGGGAACGTAGTCATAGGTGGATGGCTCCTCCGGCGCCTAGTCGCCGGACGGCCATGAAGAAGAAGCTATCTCTTTCTGAGGTACAGTTTTCGAAGTTTTGGCCATTGATATGAGAGGAAGAAAGACAAAGGAAAATGAAAAATTGACGACACCAAAACTCTGGTGTAGATGGCTCTAGGGCAACGTAACAGAGGGAAAAGATAAGAGAATTTGGAAGAAGCAAAGGCGTAAAATTGGTAAAAGTTAGATGGAAGGGTTATTTATAGGCTCGCATCACGCCGATTCAATATCAGAAATGGCTGACCATCATCTCATAAGCATGAAATGCCTTGAAAGACTAAATCGAGGGGACAACTATCACATACGTCATAACCGGTCCCTGGTAAAACGTCAGCTTGTTGTCCGATCGAACCGTCGAAGATCATGTCGATTCTCACCATATCCTTTATGAGAATCGAGGGGACTATTTGTATACGGTCAAAATAGATTTCGATTTTCCTACGTTCGATCGAGATAGAGTGGCAAGAAACCGAAGTAGGATTTTGGCAATAAGCTCCGAAGACGGTACAAACGAGCCTCGAGTTCGAAGGCTGCTCGAGGAGTCGGCTCGATAATCTTATCGAGCCAAAGGAATTGCTTCGAGGTCGGAAGCGCATCACGCCCACCCCGAAGGTCGAACTCAAGCCAAGACCGAAGGGCCAACCCAGTGATGGGTTCGAGCTAGTATCGAGCTCACAGACAAAAGCCGTTACAACCGCACCAAGCGAGAGAATCTTGGCAGGAATCGAGGAATAGACAAATCATCATGGGTTCTCCACTATATGCTTTATTTTATAATTTTTGTTATAAATAATATAATGATCCTCTATTATAAAAGGGGGATCCTTGTAAACACGAGGGACATGGGGATAGATTGAAAAAGAACAGACCCTTTCTTACAGCACAAAGATTTCCCTTGTGCTTGACTTACTTCGTCCTATCCATTTTTTCTGTTCATTATTCTCATTCTCACAGTCAAAATACCTGTATTATTATTTTTGTATCAAAGAATATTATGTATCCTTAGAACCATATATAAATTTAACATTATCAGATTTTTTGGGTAAATCGTATGCCCGACATTATTTGGGATCACATCGTATGCCGATTTGGGATACCCGCCGAAATAGTATGCGACAATGGGAAACAATTCGTTGGCAGCAAAGTAACAAAATGCTTCGAAGATCACAAAATAAGAAGGATACTATCAACGCCATACCATCCCAGTGGTAACGGACATGCTGAATCAACGAACAGAACTATCATTCAAAACCTAAAGAAGAGGTTGAACGATGCTAAAGGAAAATAGAGGGAAATCCTGCCCGAAGTCCTTTGGGCATATCGAACGACATCGAAATCCAGTACGGGGGCGACCCCATTCTCCTTAGTATATGGGTCTGAAGCGTTGATACCAGTCGAAGTCGGTGAACCCAGTACTAGATTTCGATTCACGATAGAAGAATCAAATAACGAGGCTATGAATACCAGCCTCAAATTATCGAACGAAAGACGAGAAGCTGCTCTCGTCCAATTGGCCGCCCAAAAGCAGTGAATCGAAAGATATTATAATCGAAGAACCAAGCTCCGCCATTTCAAACCTAGGGACTTAGTGTTAAGAAAAGTCACCATCAATACCCTAAATTTGAACGAAGGAAGACTAGGACCAAATTGGGAAGGACCATATCAGGTGCTCGAGAATGTCGGAAAGGGATCGTACATGCTCGACATTATAAATGGCAAACAGTTATCAAGCAACTAGAATATATCACATCTAAAACGGTACTGCTGCTAAGGTACGGCATTTCCATATTCATTTACATTTCGAAACCGACCCCTGCAGGAGTCCGAACAAGAGCTAAGATGGATCTTCCGCTTGAAAGCACGTGTTGTACTCTTTTTCTCTTAGACTGGTTTTATCCCAAATGAGTTTTTCGGCAAGGTTTTTAATGAGGCAACTATTGATCGTGCTGCACTTACAACAATATCCGAGGCCTCTTTACAATCGACCTCAAATACAAGGGGGGCAGTAAGCCCTCAAATACATCGAGTTCAGATGCAAAAACGTTATTTCAAAATAATAGGGTTCACATAGGAAATATTGTAAGAGACAAATGGTTGAAACGAACCCTGCACATGTAGGTTGGCCCGAACCCAGGCGCAAAATGGGAACACATGTATAATGACTTGCAAAGAAAGTCCTCCCTCTTTACCAACGTCCAAGAACATTCCTCTATTTTTGAGATTTATTGCACAATTAGAATCAAGAAAAATTCGACGATTAATAAGCATACGGGCTAGTTTGATTTCGTGTTTGAGCAAGTACTCACTCGACCATTACGCCTACGGGCTACATTACTTTGAGTTCGAAACATTCACTGGACTAATAAGCCTATTGGCTACTTTGATTTCGAGTTCGAGCAAGCACTCACTCGATCATTACGCCTACGGGCTATATTACTTCGAGTTCGAAACATTTACTCGACTAATAAGCCTACGGGCTACTTTGATTTCGAGTTCGAGCAAGCACTCACTCGACCATTACGCCTACGGGCTATATTACTTTGAGTTCGAAACATTCACTCGACTAATAAGCCTACGGGCTACTTTGATTTCGAGTTTGAGCAAGCATTCACTCGGCCATTACGCCTACGGGCAACATTACTTCGAGTTCGAAACATTCACTCGACTAATAAGCCTACGGGCTACTTTGATTTCGAGTTTGAGCAAGCATTCACTCGACCATTACGCCTACGGGAAACATTACTTCGAGTTCGAAACATTCACTCGACTAATAAGCCTACGGACTACTTTGATTTTGAGTTTGAGCAAGTACTCACTAGACCATTATGCCCACGGGCTACATTACTTCGAGTTCGAAACATTCACTCGACTAATGAGCCTACGGGCTACTTTGATTTCGAGTTCGAGCAAGCACTCGCTCTACCATTATGCCTACGGGATACATTACTTCAAACTACAAACGTTCGCTCAACCATTATGCTTACGGGCTATATTACGTCGAGTTCGAACCATTGACTTGACGACTAATATGCCTATAAGCTGCTTTCATTTTAAGATTGAGCGAGCACTCACTCGACCATCATGCCTAAGGGCTATTTTTCTCCAAGTTCTAATCATTGACTCAACTAGCAAGCCTAAGGGCTACATCACTTCGAGTTTGAAAAAACAATCGATCGATCATAGAGACTACGAAGTCAAAATTTGATTAAAGTCTTCACAAAAACAAGTCGACCAGGTTGTATATATACAAAATTGTCTACATGATTGATTGGCGTGATATATACAGAATTGTCTACATGATATATAAAAAACTTAATTAAGAACTAAGCTTCATGGTCATCCTCAGGGGCGTTCGTTTCTCTGTCGGGCTCCTCCCCGTCCTCGGATCCACTCCTGCTACCGCCATCATCATCATCATCATCAAAAGCCAAGGCTTCAGCTTCAGCCTCGAGCTCTTTAGCCTTTATTATCTTTTCGGTAAGATCGAAACCTCGAGTGTGTATATCCTTGAAGGTCCCCCTCCGAGACCTGCATTTAGCAAGTTCGGCAACCCAATGAGCTCGAGCGTCGGCAGTATCCGCCGCCTCCCGTGCCTCCATCTGAGTAGCCTCGGCATAGGCCCGATACACAGTAATGGACTTATCCGCCATGACTATCGATGACTCAACCTCCGCCTTGGCCTCAGCAAGACGTGTTTCAAGCTCCTCGATCCTCTTAGCCTAAGCCAACCCCTTTTACTTGATATTTCAAACCTGAATATCGGCCGATAGTAATTTGGTCAAAATGGTTTCCTTTTCCGCAGCCAGGCGGTCGATAGTCTTTTTCCACCGATTATATTCAGCTTTGATTTGATCGACTTCTTCTCGAAGTAACTCGATCTTTTCAATCTTTTGCTACAGCTGAGACAACGAAGGGTTAACTTCCACAGTTGAGTCAGACCCATACTTTAACAGAACGAGGCTCACCTGCTTATCGAGTTCGGCCCCTTCCGCTTGGAGGTCCTTTATAGCCTCGTCCTTTTGGTTGCAAAGAAGCCGCAAGGCGTCTCTCTCACCCGAGACCTTCTGAAGCTCGGCCTTATACTGACTGAGATCGACTCGAAACCTACTAATGTCCTGCACAGTAGGAAAAAAAACACAAGTCAAGTATGGAAAAGAACAAAGGAAACCAATTGAAGAAAAATTATTACCCGGGTAATAAAACGTTGGGCCTCCTCTAGCAGAAAAAAAGCGTCACCAGTATCGGAAGAATCATCGACTCCAGTGAAGCAATCCCAAACAGGGTCCCCTACACTAGAGCCTCCGCCCATATCAGGGGTCTTCAATTCTCGAGCTTCCTTTAACGCCTCCTCGGAAAAGGTTAGAAGAGAAGGCGAATGACCCACTGTCATAACCCCGATCAAATCACTCGGGGTGCTCCGATCGAGACTCGGTATTTCAGGACCGACCCCGACCGGTACAGCCGCCCTCGGCTCAGGAGCTCTAACAACCTCGATAGCTTTCGTAGATCGGATTACCAAAGCCGAGGCATTATATTCTTCTTCTTCTTCTTTTTCATCTTCTTCTTCTCCCAGTCATTGGACCGAGTCGATCGGAAGGGCAGTGGCCTTCCTCCTCACCCTCCGAGTTTTGTGCTTGGGGTCCTCTAACCGAGAGGCAGCTTTTCGCTTCTTATCTTTCCCCAATTTCGGGACCAGGGACTTGGTTTCTTCTTCACCGCTCGAAGGCCTTAAAGCATCATCCTTGGTTACATCTGCATGAAAGGAAATCAATAACAAATAGGACACAAAGAATACTTCGAAGGAAACAAGAAGCAAAACCTTACCATGGTTCTTGGCCTCCCATCTACCTTTAGCCAAATCACGCCAAGCGCGTTCGGCATAAGAGGAAGTCGAGGCTAACTTCTGAACCCAGTCCTCGAGGTCAGGTACCGTTTGTGGCATCCAAGGGGCAACTGAATATCGGAGAAAGACATCAGAAAAAATTGGGAAAAGATAGGAAAAACAAACAAGAAACATTTACGGTCTAAATTCCATTCCTCGGGGAACGACATTTTCTCTTCCGGAATAAGATCACGGGTCCTCACCCGAATATAACAACCCATCCAACCCTGATCCTTGTCTTCATCAATGCTCGATGTCAAAGCCTTCGATGCCCGACGGTGAAGTCTGATTAGTCCTCGAAAGATTTGAGGCTGATACAATCGTATGAGGTTATTTAGAGAAAACTCCAGCCCCCCGGCTTTGATAGGGAAGAAGCGAAGTAAGATCACTATATNTGCCCGATGGTAAATTCTGATTAGTCCTCGAAAGATTTGAGGTCGATACAATCGTATGAGGTGATTCAGAGAAAATTTTAGCCCCCGACTTTGATATAGAAGAAGCGAAGTAAGATCACTATACACCATAAAGAGGGATGAATTTGACCGAGGGTGACCTGATATCTTTTGCAGAAATCAATGATCACCGGGTCGACGGGTCCCAACGTGAAGGGATAAGTGTAAACACTTAAAAACCCCTCCACATGAGTGATGACGTTCTCTTCGGGAGATGGGATCTGCAACACAACCTCGGGACCCCAGTTGCAGTCTTTTCTGACGGCTTCGAGATGACCTTCCGTTATAGAGCACATGTACATCGACACGTGCTTGCATCGACCCGGAACGGATGAAGGATTCTCAACCTTAAAATTGATCTTCAGAGTGCACGGGCCGGGACATAGTCATAGGTGGACGGCTCCGCCGGTGCCTTGTCGCCGGACGGCCGTGAAGAAGAAGCTTTCTCCTTCTGAGGTACAGTTTTCGAAGTTTTGTCCATTGATATGAGAGGAAGAAAGACAAAGGAAAATGAAAAATTGATGACATCAAAACTCTGGTATAGATGGCTTAGGCAACGTAACGGAGGGAAAACATAAGAGAATTTGGAAGAAGCGAAGGCGTAAAAGTGGTAAAAGTTAGATGGAAGGGTTATTTATAGGCTCGCATCACGCCGATTCAATATCAGAAATGGCCGACCATCATCTGACAAGCATTAAATGCCTTGAAAGACTAAATCGAGGGGACAACTATCACATACGTCATAACCGGTCCCTGGTAAAATGTCAGCTTTTTGTCCGATCGAACCGTCGAAGATCATGCCGATTCTCACCATATCCTTTATGAGAATCGAGGGGACTATCTGTATACGGTCAAAATAGATTTCGGTTTTCCTACGTTCAATCGAGATCGAGATCGAGTGGAAAGAAACCGAAGTAGGATTTTGGCAATAAGCTCCGAAGACGGTACAAACGAGCCTCGAGTCCGAAGGCTGCTCGAGGAGTCGGCTCGATAATCTTATCGAGCCAAGGGCATTGCTTCGAGGTCGGAAGTGCATCACGCCCACCCCGAAGGTCGAACTCAAGCCAAGATCGAAGGGCCGACCCAGTGACGGGTTCGAGCCAGTATCGAGTTCGAGCTAGTATCGAGCTCACAGACAAAAGTTGTTACAACCGCACCAAGCGAGAGAATCTTGGCAGGAATCGAGGAAGAGACAAATCATCATGGGTTCTCCACTATATGCTTTATTTTATTATTTTTATTATAAATAATGTAATGACCCTCTATTATAAAAGGGGATCCTTGTAAACACTGGGGACATGGGGATAGATTGAAAAACAACAGACCCTTTCTTACAGCACAAAGATTTCCCTTGTGCTTGACTTACTTCGTCCTATCCATTTTTTCTGTTTATCATTCTCATTTTCATAGTCAAAATACCTGTATTGTTATTTTTGTATCAAAGAATATTACGTATCCTTAGAACCATATATAAATTTAACTTTATCCGATTTTTCGGATAAATACTTTTCTTTTTGAGTTTAATTTGTTAGACTGTGATTTTTTTGATATGTGACTTTCTCGATTTTTTCCTTCCGAGTTAAATGGTTAGTTTACGATTTTATTTGATGTTAGGTTTATTAAGTGGGCCGGGTTGGATTTAGTTTTCTCATTAGTTAGCTTTTGATTTTCTTCAAATTTAGATTTTTGGATTCTTTCTTTTTTGGTGTTCTTAATGGTTGGGTTGTTATTTTTGATGGATTTTGAATTTTGTATTATTTTTCTTTTCCTTAATTTTTCTCTCTCCAGTAGTTAGCTTTTGATTTACTTGAAATTTGGATTCTTTGGTTACTATCTGATTATATTATATCTGGTCAAAAGAGGATACCAAGTTGCTTTGATATTTTGTTACACATTCTCTACCTTTCTTTTAAATGGTATACAAGATTAAAATATTTTTTAAAATTCTAATAACCTTTATTGTATATTTACCTTTTAACTTAAATATTATCAAATTTATATTCCATTCTTAAAAATAGAAAGAGCATAATCCGGATTGTCATCTTTTATGACAAATATGTTTTCTAGACAAAACGGTATATAAACATTAATATTTTAGGAAATCAGATAAAATTTTGAACAAGCAATTTTCAGTAATTAATGGTACTGCAAGTTAAAACATTGTTGCATAGTTCAGTGGGTGCGATGGAGATGGTAGCAAACCGTTATATTGAACACTTTTTCAGGATTATTTCAATTGAAATAATAATTACTCAATTTCTTATTTTCAAATAGAATTTATGTGCAAACACAACTTTAACTTTTAATTATATTTTTTTTCTTTAAGTAATTTATTTTTCAACTTTGTCAAATATTTGTCCATATGCCAACAATAAACTATATTTTCTTATGTTATGTAAATTAAAAATAAAGTTAGTAACACAAATAGCCATAAAATTAAATAGGAATATCAATGTAGTAGTATGACAAAAACAACGTATATATAAATTACAATG
>AWOL01S0028415.1:210825-222624 GCA_000715115.1 Nicotiana otophora | reverse complement strand
CCTCCACTTCCAACCAAGAGGTTGTGAGTTCGAGTCACCCCAAGAGCAAGGTGGGGAGTTCTTGGAGGGAAGGATGCCGAGGGTCTATTGGAAACAGCCTCTCTACCTCATGGTAGGGGTAAGGTCTGCGTACACACTACCCTCCCCAGACCCCACTAGTGGGATTATACTGGGTTGTTGTTGTTGTTGTTGTTCTCCCCCTAATCTAGTGCCATCATATGTCATTATTTGCATCATCCTTATGGAAGGTGTATGGATCCATACAATTAATACAGCCAGAAGCTTACAGTGGATTGGTGTCAAGTTTGGTGTCCGAATTGTGCAGCTAACTGTACAGAAGACAGCAAAACCTTCTTGCCTTGTTTGATGTTTCCTATTAAAGTCGATTGCTTTTGCTTTGTCGCATTCAGAAGTTTCCGAAAATATGAGTTGAATTTTGTACAAATCAAGCTTCTACTGCTGTTATTCAGTACGAAGATTATGCAAATTCATATTGTTTGACAAACAGCAAACTTTAAATTCTACATTTTCAAATCCTTTACATTAGAGTTCTTCAGAAGCAAAATATTCTCTTAAATGCAAGCAAGAAAATGATCCTGAGTTGTAATATCTAAACTCAATCGCTAATTCTGAAATTGAAATTTCCTCTTTATATTCTAATTTCTTAACTATTTCAGGCCCCTTCAACCAGCAATGCTTCAATGCAGTCATTATTTGCAAGTAAGCAAAAATCATAATTACACACCGCAAAAAGACTATATTGCATTAGCAGCAGCATTTATGTTTATAGATCAGTAGTTATCAGTATTAATTATCAGGTTTGTTTGAGTTAAACTTATAACGCATCGTTAAAGCACCTAGTATATTAAGTGAATTTTCTTCCCCAGTATCATATTTGAATCATATCAAACCCTAACTAATCGACAGAATAAGAACTTTTAACAAGATCACAAGCTATAGCAACAAAATCAAATTTTCATCCAAAAAGGTGAAGTCTTGAACATTGAGTTGGTTGAAGTTATGTATTTTCTCAGAGAAAATGACAAACGGTTCACTCTAAGGATAGCAACACTTCTAGGGGTCATTTGGTTCACGGGATAAGGGATAATAATCCTGTGGATGAAATGTGGGATTATTTATTCCCGTGTTTGGTTGAATTTTTATTTCTCATATAAGCAATCCCGAGCTTATCTAGACCACGATTTTGTTATTATCTTTAGACCATATTCAATGTGGGATAACAATCCGGGAAAAAAAACAAACAAATGACAATAGTGCCCTTCTCCAAAATCCTTTAAAAACGCCAAGGTTTAAGAAAACTTTATCCACGTGTTATTGTTTAATGATGTAGATTCGTTTCCATGGTTTGATCCCCACATAATAATCGCAGTATAACTTGGTTGCAAACCAAACGATCCCTTAGAAACCTTATTACTATTTGCCCTAAAAAGGGGCTGGCCATACCATGTACCTAATATATCCACATTTTACTCCAGTTAAGGAGCCATTTGGTCATAAGTAATAGTATAATATTTGGTTGGCCACATAAGAAAAGATAGTCTCTCAACAATTAATGCATTGTTTCGTCGACCGTGTAAGGATAAATCCGTGCATAACTAATGCAGTGTTTGGTTGGTGGTATTAAACTTAATACCAACATACCTAATGAGGGAATCTATGTATTATTTTATGCACGAAAGAATGTGGAATAAACTATATGTATACACAATATCTGGATAACACTATCTAAAGACATAAATGCCTTCAAAGTAGTAATTTTTGCACAACATTTAATGTTTTTACCATTCCCACATAATAATCCCTACATCAATAGTTACGACAGACACAATCCCTACATTATAATCCATAAATAACTAGTACGCAAACCAAATAGCCCTTACTTCTACAGCTCCTTGTAGCTTCCCATATGCATATATAATGTATGCATCGCAGCCTTGCGGTTGCTTAAAATATAATGATGAAGTGTACTTGTTGAACATATGAACGTCAGGAAAGAAGATTAAAGAATGTGAGCTTAACAACTTATTAAACATATACAGTTACCTTCAGAAGATCAAAAACCTTCTCAGCAATATACTTTTGCCGAACTGTGGCCCCTTTTTGTTGAACTTTGTCTGGGTGGACACACAAGGTTGCCCTGTGATAAACTTTTTTGACAGATGTGGAAGTGATCAAATCGGTCAAAGAAACTGGCTGCCAACCGCATTCAGGCCACAATACCTGCACAGCATTTAAGTTGCAAAGAACTACTTCATGACACTGGATGCCATATTTCAAAATGGTAAATACTATGGTCATAACTAAGTGAACTTTGTAAAAGCCCATACCTACTGGATATATTATAAGATATAGTTGTGCATTCAATAGTTGCAAATAACTACTTCCTTCATGACACTAGATGCCATATTCTATTGCAAATACAATGGTCATAACTAAGTGAAATGTGCAAAAGCCCATAACTACTAGCAATATAATAAGAAGCTACCAACAGAAGAAACCAGTATGAAATATCATCTCCTTCTAGCGTTTGCATTGCTGCTTTGTGTATAACGATCCGTGAAATACTGGATTTGAATGGACGGGCATCAATTTCTCACAGCAATAGATCAGAAATAACAGATTCAACCAGACCACATGGCATCAAAGATAAAAGACAGGTAATCTAATGAATGCTGATATGATGCAAAGCTAGAGCAACCATTAAACTGGCAACAAGGTAAAAAGATGATGCACAAAATATTACATTAGTGTCAGGGAGCTACCCCTATCTACAATTGTAAGAAGCAAATCTAGTGCAGTTTTGCCTCCTTAGATATAGCGAAATTTAAGGACTTTTAAGGATCAAGCTTGATTCCCTTTTTACCCAACATATATTAAGCGTTGATTCGGAAACAGCCTCTCTGTCCTTCCAAGGTATGGGTAAGGCTGCGTACATCTTACCCTCCCCAGACCCCACTTGTGGGAAACTACTGGGTTGGATCAAACTAATTTCAGAAAATATCTAAAATGGCTTGAGAGATAGTAGATTAGATCTAATTATGTCTTGAAAGATTCTTAATAGATCTAAGTTGACTTCAAGATTTGCTGATTACATACATGTTGCAGTGATGACAGCAATGCGCGGAGGTTGCCTTCTTTCCCAGTAGCCCAACGTTTTATATCATAGTCCAGCATCTCAGCAAGCCTCTGCAACAAGCAGTTTGTTCCAAAATCAAAATGAAATAAGCTATACAGAATGTTTGAGCAGGTTGAATGCATAATGTGAATTTCGATCAAAAGATAACGCAAACAGGAGAGAGATTTTTTTCTTTGGTTTGGGGGGGGGTGGGTGGGGGTGGGGAATGGTGGAGGATATTTCCACGTTCATTTTCCTTCCNGAGTCACCCCAAGAGCAAGGTGGGGAGTTCTTGGAGGGGAAGGATGCCGAGGGTCTATTGGAAACAGCCTCTCTACCTCATGGTAGGGGTAAGGTCTGCGTACACACTACCCTCCCCAGACCCCACTAGTGGGATTATACTGGGTTGTTGTTGTTGTTGTTGTTCTCCCCCTAATCTAGTGCCATCATATGTCATTATTTGCATCATCCTTATGGAAGGTGTATGGATCCATACAATTAATACAGCCAGAAGCTTACAGTGGATTGGTGTCAAGTTTGGTGTCCGAATTGTGCAGCTAACTGTACAGAAGACAGCAAAACCTTCTTGCCTTGTTTGATGTTTCCTATTAAAGTCGATTGCTTTTGCTTTGTCGCATTCAGAAGTTTCCGAAAATATGAGTTGAATTTTGTACAAATCAAGCTTCTACTGCTGTTATTCAGTACGAAGATTATGCAAATTCATATTGTTTGACAAACAGCAAACTTTAAATTCTACATTTTCAAATCCTTTACATTAGAGTTCTTCAGAAGCAAAATATTCTCTTAAATGCAAGCAAGAAAATGATCCTGAGTTGTAATATCTAAACTCAATCGCTAATTCTGAAATTGAAATTTCCTCTTTATATTCTAATTTCTTAACTATTTCAGGCCCCTTCAACCAGCAATGCTTCAATGCAGTCATTATTTGCAAGTAAGCAAAAATCATAATTACACACCGCAAAAAGACTATATTGCATTAGCAGCAGCATTTATGTTTATAGATCAGTAGTTATCAGTATTAATTATCAGGTTTGTTTGAGTTAAACTTATAACGCATCGTTAAAGCACCTAGTATATTAAGTGAATTTTCTTCCCCAGTATCATATTTGAATCATATCAAACCCTAACTAATCGACAGAATAAGAACTTTTAACAAGATCACAAGCTATAGCAACAAAATCAAATTTTCATCCAAAAAGGTGAAGTCTTGAACATTGAGTTGGTTGAAGTTATGTATTTTCTCAGAGAAAATGACAAACGGTTCACTCTAAGGATAGCAACACTTCTAGGGGTCATTTGGTTCACGGGATAAGGGATAATAATCCTGTGGATGAAATGTGGGATTATTTATTCCCGTGTTTGGTTGAATTTTTATTTCTCATATAAGCAATCCCGAGCTTATCTAGACCACGATTTTGTTATTATCTTTAGACCATATTCAATGTGGGATAACAATCCGGGAAAAAAAACAAACAAATGACAATAGTGCCCTTCTCCAAAATCCTTTAAAAACGCCAAGGTTTAAGAAAACTTTATCCACGTGTTATTGTTTAATGATGTAGATTCGTTTCCATGGTTTGATCCCCACATAATAATCGCAGTATAACTTGGTTGCAAACCAAACGATCCCTTAGAAACCTTATTACTATTTGCCCTAAAAAGGGGCTGGCCATACCATGTACCTAATATATCCACATTTTACTCCAGTTAAGGAGCCATTTGGTCATAAGTAATAGTATAATATTTGGTTGGCCACATAAGAAAAGATAGTCTCTCAACAATTAATGCATTGTTTCGTCGACCGTGTAAGGATAAATCCGTGCATAACTAATGCAGTGTTTGGTTGGTGGTATTAAACTTAATACCAACATACCTAATGAGGGAATCTATGTATTATTTTATGCACGAAAGAATGTGGAATAAACTATATGTATACACAATATCTGGATAACACTATCTAAAGACATAAATGCCTTCAAAGTAGTAATTTTTGCACAACATTTAATGTTTTTACCATTCCCACATAATAATCCCTACATCAATAGTTACGACAGACACAATCCCTACATTATAATCCATAAATAACTAGTACGCAAACCAAATAGCCCTTACTTCTACAGCTCCTTGTAGCTTCCCATATGCATATATAATGTATGCATCGCAGCCTTGCGGTTGCTTAAAATATAATGATGAAGTGTACTTGTTGAACATATGAACGTCAGGAAAGAAGATTAAAGAATGTGAGCTTAACAACTTATTAAACATATACAGTTACCTTCAGAAGATCAAAAACCTTCTCAGCAATATACTTTTGCCGAACTGTGGCCCCTTTTTGTTGAACTTTGTCTGGGTGGACACACAAGGTTGCCCTGTGATAAACTTTTTTGACAGATGTGGAAGTGATCAAATCGGTCAAAGAAACTGGCTGCCAACCGCATTCAGGCCACAATACCTGCACAGCATTTAAGTTGCAAAGAACTACTTCATGACACTGGATGCCATATTTCAAAATGGTAAATACTATGGTCATAACTAAGTGAACTTTGTAAAAGCCCATACCTACTGGATATATTATAAGATATAGTTGTGCATTCAATAGTTGCAAATAACTACTTCCTTCATGACACTAGATGCCATATTCTATTGCAAATACAATGGTCATAACTAAGTGAAATGTGCAAAAGCCCATAACTACTAGCAATATAATAAGAAGCTACCAACAGAAGAAACCAGTATGAAATATCATCTCCTTCTAGCGTTTGCATTGCTGCTTTGTGTATAACGATCCGTGAAATACTGGATTTGAATGGACGGGCATCAATTTCTCACAGCAATAGATCAGAAATAACAGATTCAACCAGACCACATGGCATCAAAGATAAAAGACAGGTAATCTAATGAATGCTGATATGATGCAAAGCTAGAGCAACCATTAAACTGGCAACAAGGTAAAAAGATGATGCACAAAATATTACATTAGTGTCAGGGAGCTACCCCTATCTACAATTGTAAGAAGCAAATCTAGTGCAGTTTTGCCTCCTTAGATATAGCGAAATTTAAGGACTTTTAAGGATCAAGCTTGATTCCCTTTTTACCCAACATATATTAAGCGTTGATTCGGAAACAGCCTCTCTGTCCTTCCAAGGTATGGGTAAGGCTGCGTACATCTTACCCTCCCCAGACCCCACTTGTGGGAAACTACTGGGTTGGATCAAACTAATTTCAGAAAATATCTAAAATGGCTTGAGAGATAGTAGATTAGATCTAATTATGTCTTGAAAGATTCTTAATAGATCTAAGTTGACTTCAAGATTTGCTGATTACATACATGTTGCAGTGATGACAGCAATGCGCGGAGGTTGCCTTCTTTCCCAGTAGCCCAACGTTTTATATCATAGTCCAGCATCTCAGCAAGCCTCTGCAACAAGCAGTTTGTTCCAAAATCAAAATGAAATAAGCTATACAGAATGTTTGAGCAGGTTGAATGCATAATGTGAATTTCGATCAAAAGATAACGCAAACAGGAGAGAGATTTTTTTCTTTGGTTTGGGGGGGGGTGGGTGGGGGTGGGGAATGGTGGAGGATATTTCCACGTTCATTTTCCTTCCTTTAACTCTCTTCCCAGAAAAAAAGGGGCGTAACCCATGAAAATCAGTTATTGACAGCTCTAGCAATCATCAGAAACTTACATGCTTCTCTTCCTGCTCATTCTGAGACTGAAGATCGCGCTGAGTCTTCTCAGCCAAAGCCTTAGCCTGATCACATAAAGCAGAAGAATCAGATACCGTAAAACTCGCCCAATGAGACACATATTTAGCTCGCAGGGGAAAAAATCTTCAATGCAACTTCACCAAAATAACACCTTGGAGTAGCATTCCAGTTATTTAATATATGCACCCACGCACAAGCATTCGGTCGTGCAAATAACAACCAGACTAGAAGGCAGGCTTGTCATAAACTAAACTTTAGGATTTGGGATACGAGTAAAATTAGGTTACAGACTTACGGGTGCTAAGAAACGGCGAAATTTGTGTTCAATTCCTAAAACATAGAGTTGTTCAAAATGTAGCATCAGATATTGAGAAGACTTTGTACTGACAAACTCCACTTGATTTTTCACATTGATTTTTTTTTTACTTGTCTATTTCCGGTGATTTTCTATTATCCTTAATTCAAACTGTTTATATATTGTCTCTTCTCGTTTTCTTGAGCCGAGGGTCTTTGGAAACAGCCTCTCTACTCTTTCGGAAACACAGGGAAACAATCTCCAGAATTTATCTTGTTCTACCAGAGAGTTGTTTGCATTTTTTTAAGAATGATTATTTGTAAACTACACATTATACTTTGAAACTTCTCTTGATTTGCCAACCAACTTAAAAGAAATGGTTTAACTCTTTTGTACTCTACAGTTCCAAGGGAGAATACAATCACTAGAGCATCAAGTAGTCAATGTGTAGTACTTGATAAAAGCTGCTATATCTCTATCTTTATATCAAACTACAGGTAGATCCATGAGTTAGAGAGACATAAAAACCTCAGCATCTAGTAGGAGAAGTTAAGGAAATATCACATCACAAGCCAAACTTATCACCCAGAACAGCCTTTTCTAGTTCACTTGAAGAAAAGATCTCATATTAACGAGAAGCACAAGCAAACCTTTGACCAACTCGTATACAGATCTTCCTCTTCCCAATATAGCTGAATTTCTCAAGAAGCCACACATCAACCAACTTAAAAACCATTCTCTCTCCACAGAATCAGGGATGATTTAATGGATCCAACAATAAGAAGATTATTTCATGCTGTGAGGATATGTTAGCACAATACTCATCCAACAATAAGAAATTATTGCGGGTAATGAGGATAAGATAGCACAATACTCAACTGAAGGGACAGTTACAAGATTCTTAAGTAGAAATTTTACCATGCGCTCTTGGGTCTTCATATGATGCTTCAATCTAGCTCTTCGTCTTTCTTCACTTTCTCCTTCAACTTCCTGAAATACCTCAGAGGAAGGAGCAGAGTCTGCATGTGCACAAAGACTAATAAATAGGAACAGGAATAATATAATTTATTAGAACGAAAACGAATGAAATATTCTGGTATTAATAAATTCTAACGCATTAATTCCTCAACAAAATTTAGTATCTTCTTTTGCAGAAATGATCACCTCCAAAAAACATTAAATCATCAACAAAGTTTTTCACAGGCGTCCTTATGGATGATGATTTCTTTTCTTCAGGCTTTCCTTTCTCATGGAAATCTGCAGACACGTGGCCCTGAAAGAAGGGGGAAGGAGAGAAACATGACACAAGAAGAAATCAAAAGGGTTAGTCAATCAGTACCCATAAGATCTTGGAATCCAACAGTCTTAACCAATACCTTAGCTGCAGATTTTGGTGTTGTTGTCTTGCTCGGTTTGTTGATCGTCACTCTCACATTTTTGGACTTCTCTTGTGCTCTGTCCACGGGCTTCTTTACATACGTGTCCTTTTTAGTATCATGTGATCGTTCAGTTATATTACTCCTAACCTTAAAATTCGCAAAATCTTCAAGTTCGTCAATTGAAGAAGTTACAGTGCTAATTCCAGGATGATGTTCTGATGATTCTGAAAATGGCCAAGTAGCAGCATTTGCCTCCCTGGTGGATGATTCAAAAACTAAAAATGGATCATCTGGCGAAGAGGAGCTTGATTTAGAAGAATTCGACTGCTGAGAACCTTTCGTCTCTAGCTTTTTGCTGTACATACAGAAACATACAGACTTTTAAACAATGCTTTTGGGGATGAACAGCGTGATACAATTATGGGGAAAAAACAATGAGGTGCAAATCAATAGGAATTGCATTTGGCACTTTCCAAAAAATGCATGGGTAACAAATAGCATTCACACTAGGCATGACATACCTAGTGCCAAAAAGACCTAAATGATGTGGCAGAAGTTAGTTGACTCCCATGATTTTGCACGACATCCTATTATTGTAGGTTTGAGTTACACATCCATACAGCTTTGTGCATAATCGAAATTTTACATGGCAATGTTAGTTATTGTAGAAGGGGAGCCTTGGCGTAACTAGTAAAGTTGCTTCCATGTGACGAGGAGGTCACGGGTTCGAGCCGTGGAAACAACCTCTTGCAAAAATGTAGGGTAAGACTGCGTACAATAGACCTTTGTGGTTCGGCCTTCCCCGAACTCCACATAGCGGGAGCTTAGTGCACCGGGCTGCCCTTTTAATGTTAGTTATATCGTAAAATAATCATTGCCTTGCAAAGATGGTCAGGTCCTAACATGGAGCACTTGGGTGTTAATAAGGTTAAAGGTGTTAATAAGGTTAAACTTTGCCTCAAAACAGATGGTATGGCCTGAAGCAGCTCCAAGATCAAGATACCAAGATACTACTGAGATAAATTTTTACTATGATTTTATGGGCACACGGTACTCTATCGAACACTTGAAAAGTATTCGCTGACAAAAAGATAGTAAAAAGGGTATCCATGTAAATTAGTTCATAGACACTGTGAGTCTCTCTTTACGACCTCTGATTTTCTCACATCTCAACATTCAATTTGCTATACCAAATACATTTTCAATGTTATATTGAGCTCTCAGCTCATAATAAAAATCCATATAATGACTTCTAGCATAGGATTCAGTTAACAAATGCTTTAGCCTTTAAGTAATGAAGCAAAAACAACCTTTTTGCTTTCCATTTCAACTCCCAAAAAAAAGGGCAGTCTGGTGCACAAGGCATACCGCGTTCACGCATGGCCAGGGGAAGGGCTGCACCACAAGGAGTATGAAGTAGACAGCTTATGGCTGCTTCCATTTCAGCTCACAGCTCTCAAAATTAACAAGGACTTAAGTTATATGCACAGACAAAGGAATTCGTCACACATCAGTAAAATTTACTTCGATTAATTCTATTCATCAGAGTTACCTGCATTTACTTTTAAAAGGACCAGATTGTATAAAGAAATTTACACAATCAGTGCACAGAACTTAAACTCAATTAATAATACACCAACATAACAAATTCCTAGTCAGCTGGAATTGTCTTAAGTCTAAAACATAAATAGAAGGGGAAAAAGTTGAAAAATTAAACCGTACACAATTGAACTAAATACATACCCATAACTGGGGGAGCTAAAATCACCAAATCCAGGAATCAAATCATCACTTTCTGACCTTTTTCCAGCATGATCTTTCTTCGGACCATCCGATTTCAATCCCAAATTCCCAAATAAATCATCAATTGAGTCACCCCTCTTTGGTGCCGTACCAAACAAATCAAAATCATCATACGAATTATTACCACCATAGTTATTGTTATTATTACTATTAGAACCGCCTAACACTGATTCAATATCAACATTATTCTGCTGCATTGAATTAGCAAAAACGCCACCGAAAATATCATTATTGTCGTAATTCTGTGAACTCTTGGACCGGAAAATTCCATCGAGATCATTCGGAAATGATCCGTCAAATGGATCGGAGCTGTAACCCGAGTTTTGACCCGAATTAAACCCAAGGTTTGAGGGAAAGCCATTGGTGAAATTGGTCTTATTAGCCTTCAAATTGGCCATTGGTGTTGACTTGCCGCCTTGAACTTTAACGCCATATCTCTCAACCAAAACGCCAAATTCATCCATATTTTTTTTGTCAAAACTGAAACTGAAGAAAATTACAAAGAATTGACAGTAATTCTTACAAGTGACTAATATTAATATATCTAAAAAGGATAAAGGAAACGCAATATGGGTTAAGTATGTATATCAGTATGTTACAAAAAAAAGGAAGGTGCAGAGTAATGAGCTGAAAATTGATGATGAAGAAGAAAGGAAGAAAATAAAGTAAGAGAAGAGAAGGGTGCTTCTTCTTCAATAAAACAAAATAATAGAGCGTCGGTTGGTGGGGCACGTACGCGTATTTGTGCAAAGTATGAGATGTCAAATCGTTGGCATCCGGGTAGGTTGGGTAAAAGGATTTGAGATGGTCCTTGCCAAAATGATTTACACATATACTCATTATCAATTTAAATATAAAGAAAAATTTAAATTTGTTATGAAAATAATTATATTGTGGGGGTTCATTTATTACTTCGCTATAGATAATCTTCCTGAAAAAGATTATCCATTTAGTACTCTGTTGAAGTTTATCTACAAGCAGCTGATGAAGGCAGGTTGTAAGCAGCTCAATGAAATGATTTGCAGCAACTTCTTATTAAACAAGCAGATTGCAAGCAGCTCATGCAGACAGCTTACAAGCAGCTAAAGAAAAGCCTTGCAGCTGCTTCCTGAAAAGCCTCGCAGCTGCTTCCTTTCTTCTATAAATAGAGGAGAATTCAGTTCATTATGTATAACAGTTTGAAGTTGAATAAAAATATCAATCTCCCTCTATACTTGTCTTCGGTTTCTTTACTTTACAGTCTTTATTTTATAACACGTTATCAGCACGAGACTCTGCCATTTTGTGCACTTACTTTGAATTTAATTTTTATTTCGTGTTCGTCTCCGATGTAAGGCGACACTCTTATGTCCGTGGTTAGATCTTGTTCATAACGAGTATGATAAGGCAAATTATATCCTTGAGGTGGTGAGTTTTTCTTCTTGGCAGTAGTGATATAGATATCACTTACATCT
>AWOL01S0028415.1:178695-208695 GCA_000715115.1 Nicotiana otophora | reverse complement strand
TTTTTCCTAGTAAGGTTTTAACGAGGCACAATACCTTTTAATGAACATCCAAGGGGGAGTGTTATGAAAATAATTATATTGTGGGTGTTCATTTATTACTCCGCTATAGATAATCTTCCTGAAGAAGATTATCCATTTAGTACTCTGTTGAAGTTTATCTACAAGCAGCTGATGCAGGCAGGTTGCAAGCAGCTCAATGAAATGATTTGCAGCAGCTTCTTATTAAACAAGCAGGTTGCAAGCAGCTCATGCAGACAACTTACAAGCAGCTAAAGAAAAGCCTTGCAGCTGCTTCCTGAAAAGCCTCGCAGCTGCTTCCTTTCTTCTATAAATAGAGGAGAATTCAGTTCATTATGTATAACAGTTTGAAGTTGGATAAAAATATCAATCTCCCTCTATACTTGTCTTCGGTTTCTTTACTTTACAGTCTTTACTTTATAACAAAATTTATGATTTTAAATATATTATGATAATTTTATGACTATGCAACTTCAATTATAGCTATTAAAATGTACAAGTATATGCAGAAATTTTCATATGTGGTATCGTATTTTCATGAATTTAAAAAATATATAAATAATATTTAATATCATTTTCCCACCGGCTAAAGATTTTTGGCCCAATAATTTAGTTGAATATTATTACAAATAGAGGTGTAGGTTTAGTTTTCCTTCGTCTTAAATTTTTAATAAAAATGCTACTTTTACAAAGCAAAATGTAAGCTTGTCCGGTGGACCAAGAAGTACTCTTTAAAAAAAAAAAAAGCAATGTTATATATATATATATATATATTCTTTATTTTTATAGCCATAATATTTTTTTCGGACGAAGCGGTATCGGATGATATAATATCTCATAGGTTGGAATGTCCCATGGACTACCTAACCCACCCCCATTATTTTCATATAAAATTTATTTCATTACTAGTTAAAATAAAATAAAATACACACTTATATCCCAACTCGAGATTAGTATAGCGTGCTGAAAAGTATTTTATTCCTTCGTGTGTAGAAGTCAGGTTATGCGGTTTGCCTTTGCCGTCCAAAGCGCGAGTACTACAGTACTATTCTATTAATAGAGAATTCATGTATCGAAAAAGTTCTTGTAAAAAGAATAGAAGAAATAAATAGTTAAAGGATCATAAGATAAACATATACAACAATAATAATATACCAATGTATTCTCATATTATGAGATTTTAAGAGGATAAAGCGTACGTAAATCTTACTTTTATCTTGTGGAAGATAAGATAAACAAATACTTTTGGTATTTAGATAGTACGGAAAAACTATAAACACAAGTTTATTGTTCTGATCAATTGGAATTTTTTTTTTAAAAAAATAACAACAACGACGACCAGGTGAAATCCTACTAGTGAGGTTTGGAGAGGGTAGTGTGTACGCAGACCTTACCCATACCCCGAGGGAGTAGAGAGGTTGTTTCCGAAAGACTCTCGACTCAAGAAGATGAAAAGAGACAATATCAGTATCACCAATAGAAACCATAGGAAAAATAACATCATGTAAATGAGAAAGTAGATGCAAAGCAAACGCGATAGACAGTACATAGACCCGACACTATGGTAAACAAAGGAGTAGTAAGACACAACAATGCCACTAGCTGACATCGACAAAAATCCTACCAGACTAGCCTCACAAAGGTACGAAGTAAGGGAGACTCAACTACCTCCTAACCTACAACCCTAATACTCGACCTCCACAACTTCCTATCAAGAGTCGTGTCCTCGGGAATCTGAAGCCTTGCCATGTCCTGCCTGATCACCTCTCCCCAATACTTCTTAGGCCGTCCTCTACCTCTTCTCGTACCCTCCAAAGCCAGCTGCTCACACCTCCTTACCGGAGCATCTGAGAGTCTCCTTTATACGTGTCTGAACCATCTGAGCCTCGCTTTCCGCATCTTGTCATCAATGGGAGTCACGCCCCCCTTCTCCCGAATATCTTCATTCCTAATCTTATCTATCCTAGTGTGTCCATACATCCACCTCGACGTCCTCATTTTTGCTACTTTCATCTTCTGGATATGTGAGTTCTTAACAGGCCAATACTCAACCCCATACATCATGGCCGGTCTAACCACCGCTTTGTAAAATTTACCTTTGAGTATCGGTGGCACTCTCTTATCACACAAGACTCCAGATGCTAACCTCCACTTTATCTACCCCACCCCAATACGGTGTGTGACATCCTCTTCAATATCCCCTCTCCCCCCTGGATAACCGACCCAAGGTACTTGAAATTGTCACTACTTGGTATGACCTATGATTCAAGCCTCACTTCCACGCCCACTTCCCTCGGCTCAGTGCTGGACTTACACTCCAGGTATTTCGTCTTCGTCCTGCTCAGCTTGAAACCCTTAGACTCAAGAGCCTATCTCCAGACCTCCAACCTCTCGTTAACACTGGTTCGCGACTCATCAATCAGAACTATATCATCGGCGAATAACATACACCATGGCACATCCCCTTGAATATGGTGTGTTAACGCGTCCATCACGAGGAAAAATAAGAATGGGCTAAGCGCAGACCCTTGGTGTAACCCCATAATAATTGGAAACTGCTCAGAGTCACCTCCTACCATCCTAACCCGAGTCTTAGCCCCATCATACATGTCCTTAATTTCCCAAATGTAGGCAGCCGTCACGTCTTTTGTCTCTAAGCATCTCCAGAGAACTTCTCTAGGAACCTTGTCGTATGATTTCTCTAAATCAATAAACACCATGTGCAGATCTTTCTTCCTCTCCCTGTACCGTTCCACTAATCTCCTAATATGGTGTATAGCTTCCGTAGTAGAACGACCCGGTATGAACCTGAACTGGTTGTCAGATATAGATATTGTCCTCCTCACCCTCGCTTCAACCACCCTCTCCCAAACTTTTATGGTATGACTCAGTAATTTGATACCCCTATAACTGTTACAACTCTGGATATTACCTTTGTTCTTATACAACGGAACTACCGTACTCCACCCCCACTCTTCTCGCATCCTCTTCGTCCTAAAAATAACATTAAACAACCCGGTCAGCCACTCCAAGCCTGCTCTGCCCACACACTTCCAAAATTCAATCGGAATTTCGTCTGGCCCGGTCGCTCTGCCCCCTACTCATCTTACGCATAACTCCCACGACCTCCTCAACCTCGATGCGCCTGCAGTTTCCAAAGTCATGGTGACTCTCGGAATGCTCCAGTTCACGTAGCACAATATCTTGATCCCCTTTTTCATTCAGAAGTTCATGAAAGTAAGTCTTCTATCTCCTCTTAATCTGAGCATCTTCCATCAATACTCTACTATCGTCGTCCTTGATGCATCTCACTTGGTCCAAATCCCGGGCCTTTATCTCTCTCGTCTTCGCCAGCCAGAATAACTTCTTCTCTCTGTCTTTTTTCCCCCAGTTCCTCGTACATACAGCCATATGCTGCAGCTTTAGCCTCCGTTACCGCCAACTTGGCTTCCTTCCTAGCTACCTTATACCACTCCATGCACGCTCTCCTCTCCTCCTCACTTGTGCTCCCTACTAATTTTAGGTATGCTGCCTTCTTCACTTCCACTTTACCTTGGACCACTTCATTCTACCACCAGTCTCCTTTGTGCCTGCCAGAGACGCCCGTCGAGATCACTAACACCTCTCCCGTAACCTTCCTTATACAGTCTGTTATCGTCGACCACATAATGCTCGCGTCACCACTGTTCCTCCAGGCTCCCACAGCCGACAACCGCCCCTCTAATTCCTGGGCTTTATCCTTAGTCAAGGCACCCCACCTAATTCTCGGTCTTCCTCGGTCGGACCTTCTCCTTCTCTTTAACATAATACCAACATCCATCACCAAGAGCCTATGCTACGTCGTAAGTATCTCACCCGGAATAACCTTACAATCCTTGCACAGCCCTCTGTCACACCTCCTAAGAAGGAGATAGTCAATCTGAGTCGTCGCCATAACGTTTTGGAAAGTAACCAAATGTTCCTCCCTCTTCGGAAAGCTAGCGTTCGCAATCACCAACCCAAAAGCCTTAGCGAAGTCCAACATCGAAGTACCTCCTCCGTTCCTCTCCCCAAAACCGAATCCTTCATGCACCTCGCCATAGCCGCCTGTGGACTACCCAATATGACCATTGTAATCCCCTCTTATAAATAGCCTCTCAGTAGGCGAGACTTGACGCATAATTTCATCTAACCCCTCATAGAATCGTTTAACCTCCTCATCCAGGCCCCCATGTGGGGCATAGGCGCTAACGATATTTAGGGTGCACTCTCCAACCACCAATTTAATAGTCATCAATCTATCATTCATCCGTCTAACCTCAACCATCGACTCTCTAAGTTCCCCATCCACCAAGATACCCACTCCATTCTTACCCTTCCAGACTCCAGAGTACCAAAGCTTATACTCGTCCACATCCCTCGCCCTAGACCCTAGCCACCTAGTCTCCTAGACACATGCTATATTGACCCTCCTCTTCGGGAGGATCTTTGCCAACTCTATAGACTTACCCGTCAATGTACCTACGTTCCATGACCAAATTCTCAACCTATAGGCACCTTTATTCCCCTTACCTCCCTTGCCTGCCTTCCCACCCCTAAACTCTGCCCCACCTCCCGCCCCACCCCCCGCTCCCCCCGTGGACATGACCTCACTCGGCCATTCCAGACCACAACCATTATACTTACGACAGACTAAAGGAAATCAATAACACACACTAGGCACAGACCAGAGTAGAGGAAGATATATTGTAACTACAGGCACGCTAATATGGTGATTAAACTGATACGAACTAAGATGTCAACAATTTAACTAACACAACGAAAGGAAACAGGAAAACGGGAGGTACTAACACCTGCAATTAGAACCTGGGAATTGTCTTGGTATACACGGTGGCATTGCGACCACCTTGCACATTCACGTCCAACTCTCGCGTCCCCCCTTGCTGACAGTCGCCCTGGCTGTTCTTCACTGTTTGCACACGCACGTCCCGCTCACCGCCAAAAGCCGCCGACCCTAACCTGAAATACACACAAAACACCACGAAGCCAAATAAAAGGGGGAGGGGGGGCTGCCACTGCTACCACTGGTGAAGTCCCAGTTGTAGCAAAAAAGCACAAAGAAAAGGGAACAAAGAGAAAGAGAGAACGAAGAGGAAATGAGCAGAGAAAGGGGGGTTACCTGAAACTAAGAATTAAAAATAAAGAAGAAAAGCAAGAGGGAAAAGGGCCGATGTTGCTGCCCGGCGAAACAACCGTCACCGACAGTGTTATTGCTCTAATAAGTATGGTAGTGGGGAAGAGGGAAAGAAGAAAGAGGAGAGAAAGAGAGGAAGGAGGGGCATAATAAGTACAAAGAAATGAACCATAAAAAAGTTAATCGTAAATTTTGATATGGCTATCTGTCACGACCTAAAATCCTAACATGTCGTGATGGCGCCTATCGTGGTACTAGGCAAGTCAACATTACGGAATAATCCCAACACTTTTAACAGAAAATGAATTAAATCAGTTTAAATAACAAAATTCTCATAAACAGGGATAGAAACCCAAAACTCAATGCGGAATTCCGAACTATCGGGGTGTCACAGAGTACATAAGCATCTATACATCACAAGTTTGGAAAACACGGTCTATAATAGTCTGAATCTAAATACAATAAGCAAGAAGAATGGGAAGGATAGACAAGGTCGCGAAGCACCAGGCAGCTACCTTGGAATCTCCAAAAGATCAACTACGCTAAGAAATCAACACCCGTTGTGTCTGGGAACACCTGGATCTGCACACGAAGTGCAGGGTGTAGTATGAGTACAACCAACTCAGTAAGTAACAATACTAAATAAAGAACTGAAAGTAGTGACGAGCTTCACAGTTACAGTAATTTCCAACATAAGAAGGTAGGCATGCTTTTAAGTTCAACAATTAAGACCAAAACAGTAAATTCATGTCAAGTTCAACAGAAACAGAAGATAATATCTCTCTAAAATTTCCAAACAGTGATATATGACAACTGAAGTGCAACAATAAAGAATCAATGCATCCTCTCAGAGCAACAGTCACCCAGTCCTTCCATTCACTCCAACCTCACAATCACTCTTTCCTCTCAATCACTCAACACCCAGCACTCGGCATTCGCACTCAGTAGGTACTTACGCTCACTGGGGGTGTGTACAGACTCCGGAGGGGCTCCTTCAGCCGAAGCGCTATAATCCGCACGAATAACTCATGTGCTACACGGACAATTCACGTGCTATAGTATAAATATCTGGATCCGCATGGACAACTCACGTGCCATAGTATACATATTTGGATCCGCACGGATAACTCACGTACTGCACAGACAACTCACGTGCCATAGTATCAATATCTCACAATCAGGCCCTCGGCCTCACTCAATCATCAATCTCTCCAGTCTCTCGAGCTCTCAGTAATCATGAAAATCAGCCCAAATAGAAATGATGCAATGTATCAACAAGGAACAATAGAGGCTGAGATGTAATATGCAAGTAAAATTGTGACTGAGTACAAAACATCAATTTATAGATAATTCAACATGTACGCGACCTCTGTGGGTCCCTACAGTGTTAACACATGATTTAAACGTGATTTATAGTTTGATTTCTCTAATACATGGAAAAATATTCGGATAACAACAAATTATTCAATTACACAGATCTATGGGATTGACTAAGTCATAATTCTTACGGTGCACACCCACATGCCCAGCATGTGCGTCACCTCAAAACCAATCACATATCACATAATCTGGGGTTTCATATCCTCAGAACCACATTTAGAACTGTTACTTACCTCAAACAGTGTAATTCTTTATTCTGCTATGCCTTTGCCTAGAGAATCGGCCCCTAAACGCCTCGAATCTAGTCATAATTAATTCAATTCAGTCAATACAAATTATAAAAATGAATTCCATATAAAAATATTAATTTTTCAACAAAATCTGAAATTACACTCAAAAATAGTCCATGGGGCCCACATCTCAGAAATTAACGAAAACACATAAAATTTGACAATCCATTCAATTACGAGTCCAACCATACTAGTTTCACTCAAATCCGACTTTGAATCGACATTCAAACCCCAAAAATTCGTTTTATAAAATTTCTACAATCTTCTCCAAATTTTCATCTCAAAATACTAATTAAATGATGAAAACAATTATATATTCATGTATATTAACCAAATCCAAGTTAGAATCACTTACCCTGATGAATTTCTAGAAAATCCCACGAAACATCGCCACAAATCGAGCTCCCAAAGTTCAAATATGAAATAATACTCTAACCCTCGTTTATATAGTACAAAACCTGATCTTCCATTGTGCTGACCGCAAGATTTATCGGTCCGCACATTTATGGTCTCTGCGGCCGCAACCCAAATTGTGTGGTCGCAGTTCAGAGCATCTGCACTATAAGGCTTTAGTAAATTAATCATAACTTTTTGTACAAATATCTAAATGATGAATAGTTTACATTTATGAAAACTAGACTCAAAGGGATACAACTTTTATTGTTGGATCATTTCCAAATTCCTTATAGATCAAAAGATATAAGCTTTCGAAGTCAGACTATTGAACCTGCAGATTCACCTTTCTGCGGTCCGCAATTCACCTCTGCAGTCTGCAATTTTCCTCTAAGGTCCGCACATGAGGATTTGCCTCAGCACTCCAAAATGTGCCCCCGCACTCCTACTATTTACAGAACATCATCAGAGTACCGAAATGCCTAAAATCGTTCAAAACTCACCCCGAAACATACCCGAGGCCCCCGGGACCTCAACCAAATACACTAACAACTCCTAAAATATCATACGAACTTAGTCGAGGCCTCAAATCACATCAAACAACGCTAAAACCATGAATCATACCCCAATTCAAGCTTAATAAAACTAAGAATTTTCAACTTTTACATTCGATGCCGAAACCTATCAAATCAAGTCCGATTTGCCTCAAATTTTGCACACAAGTCATAAATGATATAACTGACATATTTCAATTTCTAGAATCAAATTCCGACCCCGATATCAAAAATTTAACTCCCTGGTCAAACTTCTACCTATTTTTGCCATTTCAAACCTAATTTAACTATGGACTTTCAAATAATTTTTTGGACATGCTCCTAAGTCCAAAATCACCATACGGATCTGTTGGAACCTTCAAATCCTGATTCCGAGGTTGTTTACTCAAAATTCAAACCTTAGTCAATATTTTCCAACTTAAAGCTTCCGAAATTAGAGTTTTTTTTCCAAATCAACTCTGAACTTCCCGAAATTCTATTCCGACCACACGTACAAGTCATAATACCTGAAGTGAAGCTACTCAAGGCCTCAAACTGCCAAACGATGCGCTAGAGCTCAAAACAACCGATTAGATCGTTACACTATCTTTTACATAACAATAAAAAAAGAAAATAAAAGATACTGGTCAATTGTTCGCATGGCTGATAGGAGTACTAGTTTTGAAGATAAATAGTTACATACTAAATACTATCAAGCTATCTCATTCTAAAGAGTAATCTTAATACTTTTTCTATCGTTAGTTCAACTTTAATCCTTTATTTTGTAAATTTTGAAAGCTTAAGTTCCTGGCAAATATTTAGTTACCGGAATAGTTGGAGCTTTCCCAAAATACACGATTATTAAAGTTAGTGGTTATCACAAGAGAAGTACATTCAGAAAGTATTTTGCGGATTCAACATTAATAAAGCTAATATTATCTTTAGTACACCTTTAGCTTTGGACTTTAAATTGAGCGCGAAGCAATGTTCTTCCATAGATGATGAGAAGGAAGATATGAAGAAAGCTCATTATGCTTCAATTATTGGTAGTTTGATGTATGCAATAATTTATACAATATTAGATATTGCTCACTTTGTTGGTATTGTTAGCCGTTTTCTGTCTAATCTAGGAAGATAGAAGAAGTTGATGATGAGATGTATTTGTGGATTCAGGTTTGTTGGAAGTAAATACAGGTAAATATATTTTACTGACAAACAAAGATCTTTTATCTTGCATTTTCAAATATGGTAATCACTGCCATTTAAATAAATTATTTTTCTCATATTTATCTCCATTATTCAAATAAAAGTATTACCAATCAATATTACCACAATGCTCTGATACCACTGTATTGCCAAAAATAAGCACAAGCAATGTACACGATTCTCTAATTTATTTGAATTAAGAGAAAACAATAAACACAAGCGCAAAATAGTTTGGGCAGCGGCTATAACACAACAAATAATAAATATAGACAAGGCAAATAAATTAATGCAAAAGACACCAAGATTTACGTAAAAAAAACCTCTTCAATGTGAAGAATAAAAAAATCAGGTCCAAAGCTCCACTATATTGAGAAAGTTACAAATGTTCTCCAGATTGGATACAATATTAATGATAAATACGGAGCAACAATAGTAATAAGTTTACACCAAAACAAGTCAAGAAAATAAGAGAAATCACAAAAATGCAGCTACTATTCATGACCTAAAATTTTATGACAGAGGATACTAAACCGTACTTTGTCAGTTTCTACTCAAAGACCAAGATGCGAAGAATACTCAATTCCGATAAGAAACAAAGCGAGAACTGTCGAAAGAAGCTGGTTGGTCGGAGGTATTTTCAGCAGAAAAATCTCCATTTTTCTCTCTCTTGCCCCCAAAATCAGACCTAAAAGGTCACTTAATCTATGAGCCAAAACAAAAGTGGGTTATTTATTTTTCACATAAGAAAAAGAAAAAGTAGCCGAAAACTGAATAATGACTACACTAATCAACCCAAAGTGTAGCAAAGTATTTGAAGGGAAAGCATCCAACTATACTATTGCGGAACTAAGAAAACAGATAAAAAAAGTTTTTATGTGGGAAGGATCAATGATAGGTTTTGATATATTGTCTATTAATGAGTGGAAAGGAAGATAAAGTTGTTGGCTTTCGATATTTTAGTCAAAGATTTTTCGGGTAATGAGCACGTTTTATTCCATATTAAGGTTGAAAGACGAACATGGGAGGGAAGGCCGTTTGATATTCGCGGTGAAGAATTAAAAATGATTTATGATGTTATAGAAAGCAGTCCCTTTTATAAGACATAGAAATAAAGAGATAATAGGTTGAAGAAATTGTTTCGACGTAAGCTTTAGTTCTCTCAAACACGTTTATGCACACATTCATTTTTTCCCTTTCTAATGTTCCTTTGTGCACTTGCAGCCTACTTTACCTAGTGTTATGTTCCTCCTCTATTGCATATTGGAGAGTACAACAATTCCAAACCTAAACAGGAAACTGAAGACCAAACAGAACCTGCTCAAGGATTGTTCTTGCCTACAAACCCTGTTTTGCAACAGAGATTCTTGTCCTCTATTGGTCCAGCTTTATGCGATACTTTTGATTCCCGAACATCAAACCTCTATTGCATACTTTCAGTTATGATATCTATTCCGTTAATGAACAAAATAAAAGAGGCCTTTAATTGTAAGTGATGTGGGTGTTATGGATTTATATTAGTAAAAGTTCTTTAAAGTTAATAAAATATAAGTCATTTGTTTCAATATATTACCTTGGTTTTTATTGTCAAAATCTTATTAACAAATATGAAGATTTAAGAATTTATCTTAAAGTTCTAAATATTACATAAAATTCTACGGTCAAAACTTAATAAACTTTAAAAGTGGAAATGATATTTGCCTTTTTCTCGAGGAAAGTATATTTATTGCATTTTTAATATCATGGACATACAAGAAAATAATAAATTTTGTTAAATATTATTGTAAGTTTTTTGCACAATTTTCTAGTGGTTATAAGAATGCCGAAAAATTAAAATTAATTGTAATTTAGGACATTGAAATGAGAATTTAAAATTTTGAAAAGAAGATTTAATGGATTCCTAAAAGTTTTAAATTTTATATTAAAAAGACTTGGAAATGATATTAATGCATATGTCAGTTAATGCTATTCTTAATGATTTAAAACTTTGAAAAATAAAAAAATTGAAAACTTGAAATTAAGAATGTATTCCACATCAACTGTCACGGCCCAAAATCCGACTAGTCGTGATTGTACCTAACCCACCCACTAGGTAAGCCACTTAACCACTAACCAATTTCAATAATAATTGATAAAGCAATTTAAGTAAAGAATTATCTTAATCTTATACATTCCCCAAGAACTGGTAGTACAAATCATGAGCTTCTAAGAATAGAGTATACAACGCTGGTATGAAGTAAATACATCATCTATTTGAAAAGTACATAAATAGAGTTTTATGAATCTAAGGCTACCATGAACAAGAGGCAGCTACAACCGGAACGCAGGTACATCTTCATATCCAGCTCCCAACGAACACAGTAACATCAGCAGCCAACATCTGCATGCAAGGTGTAGAAGTATAGTATGAGTAAAACTGACCCCATGTACTCAATAAGTAACAAACCTAACCTTAGATTTAAATTAGTGACGAGCTTGTGCCAAGGTCGGGTCCAAAACCAATAGTCCACAACAGTCCATAAAAATGTAAAGCAAGTAATACAAGGAGAAACTCAGAGATAAAATGCCCAGCAAAATCATGATTTCTGAAAATAATTCTGCCTTTCAAGTATACCAGTGAAAACCCAAATCATTTACCGGAATTGCCAAAAATATGAATAAGTTTGAAAACAATAATTTTTCCAAAATTCTTTCAATAATAAATAAGATGTTTTATTTTCTTTCCAGATAACCAATGTAAAACAAATGCATCACTATGCCCATCTGTCAACATGTGTGAGAAATCATGAATGATGTGATACCGTACGGTATGAGGAAAAATGCATCTCTATGCATGTATGTCATGTGTGCATGTCAATGCAATGTATCTCAGAGATGAACTCATGTACTCACACTCTTAGAGTACTCAATCTCACGTTCTCACACATTTCACTCATCATGCCGAATCACTCGGTACTGTATAAAGCCAATCCGGCCCAGGGAAGATCCATCTCGGAATATATATATCAACTGATCATCAGTCACTCAGTACAGAGTAGGGCCAATCCAGCTAGTGGAGAAGATCCATCTCCAGGTATATAATACTTCGGACAAGATCTATGTCTAGGGAAGAGCCATCCCTCAATAATATCAACCACGCTCACTGGGGGTGTACAGACTCCGGAGGGGCTCCTTTAACCCAAGCGTTATAAACCTCACGGACAACTCACGTGCTGCACGGACAACTCACGTGCTATAGTAAAGCCTATAAGGCCTGCTGCAGGCGGGAAGCCCCGATCCACATAATAATAATAATATATATAAAGCTAATATGGCCTGCTGCGGCGTGCATATCGATCCCAAAAAATAATATCCTCACAGTCAGGCCCTCGGCCTCCCTCAATCATCAATCTCTCCAGTCTCTCTCTCATGGGCTCACAATGTCATGAAAATAGCCCGAAAATGATGATATGATATATCAATAAATAATAACAGAGACTGAGATATGATATGCAATTAGATGAATATGACTGAGTATGAATTTTTAATTTAAACAAATAATTCACAGCAACATGATCTCTGTGGGCCCCAATAATACTGGCACATAGCCTCAACATGATTTTTAATATGATTCTCAACTAAATTTCTTTAACACATAAAACTACATAGAAAATGCCAAGATTATTTGTCACGGCCCGAAATTCCCACCTTCGGACCATGATAGCGCCTAACATTTCACTTGCTAGGCAAGCCAACGTTAGAATGATATTAACCAATTTTTAAACAATCTTTAGATTTATTAATAACAAAGAAATAAACGTGAAAGTAAGGTCTGAAAATAGTGATTAATCCATAAAAATGATGGTGTCTAAATACCATCCCAGAATTGGTGTCACAAGTGCACGAGCTTCTAGAATAAATACAAATAAAAGTATGAATAAAATAAAGCTGTCTGGAAACAAACACACAGTTAAAATAATATAGACGGGGACTTCAGAAATGCGAACACCGTGCAGTTATACCTCAAGTGTCCTCTGAGTAGCTGAAATCCGAGCAAGTTTATGGTACGCCGCTGGGACCAACTTCAAAATCTGCACAAGAAGTGCAAAGTATAGTATCAGTATAACCGACCCCATGTACTGGTAAGTACTGAGCTTAACCTCGACGAAGTAGTGACGAGGCTAAGGCGGGTCACTTACATTACCTGTACGCAATATTAGTAACAAAAATAATAATAGAAATAAATAGGTAACTCGTTTATAATAATTGAAGCCAACTCAGCAGTCATAACCAATTATCATTTCCATCAATTCTGTTGCAGTGTGCAACCCGCTCTCACAATATATTCACATTTAATTCTGTTGCAGTGTGCAACCCGCTCTCACAATATATTCACATTCAATTCTGTTGCAGCGTGCAACCCGCTCTCACAATATATACACATTCATTTCTATTGCGGCGTGCAACCCGCTGCTCCAATATATTCATTTTAATTTAGTTTGTTGCGGCGTGCAACTCGATCCCCCAATATATATATATATGTATGTCGACTTTTAAATAAGTCTGTTGCGGCGTGCAACCCAATCCTCCAATATGGACTTTTAATAAGTCTGTTGCGGCGTGCAACCCGATCCTCCAATATATTTATTATAATTAATTCTGTTGTGGCGTGCAACCCGATCCTCCAATATAATCATTATAATAAATTCTGTTGCGGCGTGCAACCCGATCCTCCAACATATCCATTTACCAATTCTTATAGAAGAAATTTCCCCAATAAATGCAATAATTAATATAAGATTATAAGACAACAAGCATACAATAATTATGACTTAATTATGAAACAAACAAGGCAAATAATAAATTAATATGGAAATCAGAGAGAAAATATGCAGTTTAATATTTAATATGCGAAATGTCAAATAACAATTAAGGCACATAATTCAAATAGCATGTAACAATTAATGCCGGAATTCAAGAATTAATATTTGACAAAGAATAAGAGAGAAATAATTATTATAATAATTAATTTATGATTTAAAATAATTTATGATTTTTTAAGTAATCAGGAAAACAATTAATTTGACGACGTATAGACACTCGTCACCTCACCTATACGCCGTTCACATGCAATTCATATAACAATTAATTTAAGGGTTCTATTTTCTCAAGTCAAGGTTAACCACGACACTTACATCGCTTTGCAAATTCCAATTAATTACTCAACCACAGCTTTTCCTTTTAAATTTGTCTCCGAAAGCTTCAAATCTATTCACAAACAATTCAATATACTCAATATGAATCATAGGAATTAATTCCATATGAATTTATTAATTTTCGGATAAAATCCGAAATTCATTAAAATATTCGGCAGTGGGACCCATGTCTCAAATCTCGGAAAAACTTACGAAATCCGAACACCCATTCCGAGACAAGTCCAACCATGCAAAAATTATCCAATTTCGATATCAAATGGACCTTAAAATCTTAAATTTTTGTTTTTTGGAAGAATTTATAAAAATCTGGTTTTTCTTCCATAAATTCACGGATTCATGATATAAATGAGTGTGAAATCATGAAATATAGTCAATATAGGATAAGTAACACTTACCCCAATATTTTCCCGTGAAAATTGCTCAAACATCGCCTCTTGAGGTTTACGGTTCGAAAAACTGAAGAATGAAGAAAAAATCCCGTCTAAGTCCAAAGTTATCAGCTGCAGATGTCGCATTTGTGATCTGAGCTTCGCAATTGCGAAGCTCACAAATGCGAAGGGTTCATCGCAAATGCGAGAACCTTCACATTTCTGCTGCCTTCACAAATGCGAAGATTATATCGCATTTGCAACAATTGGCCCTTCGCAATTGCGAAGATAAACTCGCAATTGCGAGAACTGCTGGCCTAGGCTTTCTTCTCAATTACGATAAAAACCTCGCAATTGCCATACCTTCTTGGTTAGCATTTGCGATGCCTGATCTTGCAATTGCGAGATCAGAAGCCTGCAACAGGTTCAGTTATATGAGCAAAATTTTCTAAGTTCAAAATATCACGTGGTCTATCCGAAACTCATCCGAGCCCTCAAGGCTCCAAACCAGACATGTACGCAAGTCTAAAAATATCATACGAACTTGCTCGTGCGATCAAATCATAAAAATAACACCTAAAACTATAGATTTAGCACCAAAACTCATGAATTCCTCAAGAACATTTCAAAACTACTATCTTCTCAACCGGACGTCCGAATCACGTCAAATCAACTCCGATTTCTACCAGATTTCACAGACATGACTTATATATTATATTAAACCTGTACCAAAATACGGGCCCGATACCAACGAGATCAAACATTAATCAATTTCTTTAAATCCATAGAATTTCAGTCTTACAATTTTCATCAAAAATTCATTTCTCGAGCTAGGGACCTCGGAATTCGATTCCGGGCATACGCCCAAGTCCCATATTTTACTACGGACCTTCCGGGAATGTCGGAACACGGATTCGAGTCCATTTACTCAAAATATTAACCAAAGTCAACTAAAACTTAATTTTAAATCCCAACAATTATTACTTCATAAATTTTCACATAAAGGCTTTCCGGATTTACGCCCGGACTGCGCACGCAAATTGACGTGAGTAAAAATAAGAGTTTTAAGACTAACGGGCCCGGAATAGAGTCTTAATTCACAAGATGACCCCTTTGGGTCATCACATTATTTGACTACAAAATTCCACAGAAACAATTACGTCACAATTTCTATGGTGCACGTCCACACGCCTGTCACCTAGCATGTGCGTCACCTCCAACAATTCATATAATACGTATATTCAGGGTTCATACACTCAGTTCCAAGATTAGAAGAGTTACTTACCTCGAACAAGACGAATCCAAAGTCGAGCAAGCGAAACAATGCTCCAGAAATCTCATTCTGCGCGTATCAACTCCTGAACAGCTCGAATCTAGCCAAAATAAATTTGATTTAGTCCACACAATTTATAAGAATTAATTCCATATCAAAATATCAATATTTTCCAATAAAATCTGAAATTACACTCCAAAATTGTTCGTGGGGCCACGTATCAAAATCCGACGAAACTCACAAAATCCGGCAACCCATCCAATTACAAGTTCAACCATACTAATTTCACTCAAATCTGACTCCGAATCGGTGTTTTCGAAAATTTATTTTATGAAATTGTAGAAAATTCCTCCGATTTCTCTCGAAACATCAATATTCTAACGCCGAAAACGAAGATTACTTCATGAAATATAATCACAAGGGAGACAAGATCACTTACCCCATGTTGTGTGGAAAAGTTCCTCTCCAGAATCGCCAAAACCGAGCTCCAAAATTTGAAAATGGGTGAAAATATCGAACCCTCGAACTTAAAGGGTTCTGCCCAGACTTTTCGTACCTGCGGAGCGTGGGCTCGCTCCTGCGCAACCGCTTCTGCGGGAACAATGCCGCACCTGTGCTAAAACTCACTCCAGCGCCCACGACCTTCGCTTCTGCGGGGTCGTAGATGCGCTCCAATTTCCTGCTTCTGCGATCAATTCCAGCCCAACCTTCCTTTGCTTCTGGAACCAACCGCCCACAACCATGAAACAATCTGATCCTGAGAACCTCCGGTCTTCAACTCCATAGAACACATGAATCACCATATTTGATCCCAACTCCACCTCCAGTATGTATAACACATCTCTCATGGTCATCCCAATAGGAATACTTCTAAAATTCTTCCGTGCCACATAGCAATATCTAGAAATTAGCAGTCGATCAACCAGGAGAGAGCCACAACACCAATGAAGTATCTATAAATCAAATCATTCACCTAGTCACCTGAAACCGTCTGTGCTGCCTACGAATTTATGACCTCCCCTTCAAAACTAAACCGTGACCTTGCACACGCAAACCTTAATCCCACATAACACACTGCATCCATCATGCCATCATATGAAAATACGAGAACCTCATAATCATTCTGGGTCACAAGTAGAATACATACCCAATCATCCAGAAGCCTTCCATTTGATCCTATTCGGTAGAAAATCACAATACACAACATGTTCCTCAGGCCGGTAGAAAATATCCATCTCAAATAGTGGTGGAAATCCTCGAGAATGCCTTGGAATCCATTTGCACATAATCAAGCCATTAGAACTGAATCTCTCTACTCAACCAAGCCACGCAGGTCACCACACCCAAGAGTATTGCCACAAAGCACTTGTAGAGAAAAAAACCCCATATCATAAGCACCCAAAGAACCGATCATATCCATTACCATACTGATCCAACCTACCACCAAGCTGTCCTATTTCTCCGAGTTTCTTTCAAATTTGTCTCCAAATTGATACTTCTCCTTGCTAAAATACTACGATCTTTAAACATAACTCACCCCTACGAGCCCTAGCATAGAACCACAACGTTCTACGACCCTTAAGCAACTGTATTCTTCTTAAGCACCTCCATAAATACCACAACTGTAACACTTACTCTGAAAATACCTTATGTGAATTTAAAATTATTCTTCTTACCTTACCTATACTAAATTGTAGAATCCATAGTCATACAGAATCTCCGCAAGTCCAGGCACCATCAAATGCAAATCTCAAATTTTATCCATACACAAGTCCGGAGAAATTCTCAATTGCTGTATATAAACCTCGGAACCTATTGGAACTTTCTCGAGAGTCTCCCTTTGTTCAAATCCAAATTACACCGTCCAAATGGGCCAAAAGGCACGTACCCCATTAGCACAGTACCACTCAAAGAAGTAACCCTGCCTTAATATCACCGATCAAATTCATACTCTCTGCGCGCTACATCCTTAAAAAATAACAGCTCACTCATTCCATGATTTTCATATATTCCTAAAGTGCCATAACCCGTATCCAGAAATTTCCTTACTCGAGTTATTCTCGAACTCCACCTCTGCAAGTATCACTAATTCCCAAGTATACCTCAGACCAAACAAATATTTGACACATAACCATGAATTGAATTGTCATTAGCAGACTCCCCCACTTGGCTCAGAGCCATAAATTAAAATACTCGATAATTCGTAATACCCATACTCTATTACTATCATAACACCGCGGTCAGTTCAACGAAAATTCTTCTCAAGCTCATACCACGCCAACCATAAAATACCTCAATCGTCCGCTAAGCTCGCATTCATTCTCTTAACACTCAAGTTAACTTTCTCAACCAGATTCAAATTCAAGTCTCAACACATACGCCCCGATGGGGAAAAAAACAACTCTCTATATTCAGATTATAAGGAACACACCTACGTAGATTACTCCGCAGGGGATAACCCACATGCTTAGCCTCAAATTGGTATCTTGTTATACACTTTCGCAGTTACAGTTTCTATGAAATCACTTAGCCTGTCTGAGTCCAAACTCATTAACCAGACATGAGAATTTAATATGATTCTCAACTAAATTTCTTTAACACATAAAAACTGCATAGAAAATACCAAGATTATTTGACTACAAAATTTCACAGAAATAATTACGTCATAATTTCTATGGTGCACGCCCACACGCCCGTCACCTAGCATGTGTGTCACCTCCAACAATTCATATAATACGTATATTCAGGGTTCATACCCTCAGCTCCGAGATTAGAGGAGTTATTTACCTCGAACAAGACGAATCCAAAGTCGAGCAAGCTAAACAATGCTCCAGAAATCCCATTCTGTGAGTATCAACTCCTGAACGGCTCGAATCTAGCAACAATAAATTTGATTCAGTCCACACAATTTATAGGAATTAATTCCATATCAAAATACCAATATTTTTCCACAAAATCTGAAATTACACTCCAAAAATCGTCCATGGGCCCCACGTCTCGGAATTCGACGAAACTCACAAAATCCGATAACCCATCTAATTACAAGTTCAACCATACTAATTTCACTCAAATCTGACTCCGAAACAGTGTCCAACTCTCGAAAATTTATTTTATGAAATTGTAGAAAATTCCTCCGATTTCTCTCGAAAAATCAGTATTCTAACGCCGAAAATGAAGATTAATTCATGGAAAATAATCACAAAGGAGTCAAGAACACTTACCCCATGTTGTGTGAAAAAATTTCTCTCCAGAGTCGCCCAAACCGAGCTCCAAAATTCGAAAATGGGTGAAAATATCGAACCCTCGAACATAAAGGGTTCTGCCCAGGATTTTCGCATCTGCGGAGCCTGGGCTCGCTCCTGCACAACCGCTTCTGCGGGAACAATGCCGCACGTGCGCTAAAACTCGCTCCTGAGCCCACGACCTTCGCTTCTGCGGGGCCGCATATGCGGCCCAATTTTCCGCTTCTGCGATCAATTCCAGCCCAGCCTTCCTTCGCTTCTACGACCAATTGTCCGCATTTGTGTTCATTCTTCCGCAGATGCGGAAACACCAGAACCAGAAATTTTTCAGATTTCTTCTAAGTCCAAATTTGATTCGTTAACCATCCGAAACTTACCCGAGGCTCCCAGGGACCTCAACAAAATACACCAACAAGTCCTAATACATATCACAGACCTACTCGAGGCCACAAATCACATCAAACAACATCAAAATGACGAATCACACCTCAAATCAAAATCTATGAACTTTGAATTTTCAAATTCTATATCTTATGCTGAAACACATCAAATCACATCCGACTGACCTCAAATTTTGCACACAAGTCACATTTCACATTACAGACCTATTTAAATTTCTAGAATCGGATTTCGACCCCGATATCAAAAAGTCAACCCCTCGGTCAAACTTTCCAAAAAATTAACTTTCGTCATTCCAAGCCTAATTCCACTACGGACCTCCAAATAACTTTTCGGACATGCTCCTTAGTCCAAAATCACTATACGGAGCTATTGGAATCATCAGAATTCAAATCCGAGGCCGTTTACACATAAATCAATACCCGGTCGACTTTTCTAACTTAATCTTTCCATTATAAGACTAAGTGTCTCAATTCATTCCGAAATCTCTCCGGACCTGAACCAACTAATCCGATAAGTCATAAATCAACTATAATGCATAAATTTCACAGTAATTTGGATACTCGAAACGATCGGCCGGGTAGTTACATCAACACACAAGGAATTCTTCTTTAGTGTTTACTTTTAATTTTTTTCATAAAAGGGGGTATTTTAATTTACAACTTTTCTAAAATCACTATACAAGAAAATAATTTTTTTTATTAATTACGAAGGTAAAAAATTTGTTGTATCAAAATTAACGTATAGAGGCATTCTGCTCTATGGGTAGAGACTGAGAGGCTACTTGTAATAGTAATCAAACATCGAGGTTGTATCATTGAGCACCTTATAATCCTATCTGCCATTCTTTTCGGATTAGTTATCTCTCTCAAGCTCTCACTCCTGAACAATAAACCCGAAAATTAGGTATATATTTTGACATTATTTAAGTTAAAGCTGGAAAAAAAAGTACTTGAATTTAAAGTTTCTACAGTAATATATTTATGAAAGTTCAATGTAAGCAATATTTTCATTGGGACAATTTTTGGATGTCATTAAGCTTAGCTCTAAGGAGTAGATTTGGGTCTCTCAAAAACAAAAATAGAAAACCTAATAGATCAAGCTTGATTTTGATTTTTAGATTGCGTTTGCAGAGAACATGAGAGAAGAAAGAAATCTCACCAATTTTTCTTGCATGGTAGGTTCTAGCTTATTTTTGATGTTGTATGGAAATGAAAGCGAAAGACTTTAAGAACAATTTTAAAAATAATATAATACTAAAATTATTATTTTATCAGGAAATTATTTCATTAAATAAATATTGTAACTGATGGACGAAGGAGATAACATGTATTATGCTGGAAATCAATCAGAAAATAATAAACTTTTCTATGCCACAACATATCAATTGTTCACTTATTCATCTTATGGTTGAAATGGGAGACTGCTCGCACTCTTAAAAAATATTATTAAACATATATCTATGTTTATCCTCAAAATTGGATAACAATTAAACTTATAATGTGGATTTAAGGACACATGATTTCACTTAATACCGATTGATAAATATGAAGATTAAAGATAAAATTATACAATAAAGTAAATCAAACCAGTATTTGAGTAGAACTCAACCCTTGAGTTAGAGTATCCTCGAACTCATTGATGGAAGGACAATAAAAACACAATAAGCTGAAGAACAAGAGTGTGAGTGAGGAAGAAAATTATATTGCCTTGTTATCAGTCATGTGTACAAATGGTAGAACTCCCCTTTATATAGTAGAGGAATTCTAAATATGGTACAATTCTAATTACAGAAGTAAATCCCATGATTAACTAAACATCCGTTCTTGACTCGATCCGTTCCGACATTTCCACCATGATCTTCGATCGGTCGTGGATATCTCGCTTTTTCGTTATTACGCAATCTTCGGTATTGCTTGATGCATGTCTCGTTCGATCTCGATTTTTGTCGGCCTCGATCTTGGCAGGTGCCTCGAATCCCGATCTCGGTACCTTGTCTTCGTGCCTGTCGTCCTTCGATGCAAACTTCCGGTCTCGGTCAAACAATAAAATCGGATGGACCCGGTTTTAACCGTATACAATCTAATTCTTCAAAAATAGTATATTTTTGAAAAATTCAACAAGAGTGCAACAACAATTTTAGAAGAATCTGTATAAAATAGCTAACAATACGCTTATTCCATGGAACACGATATTGGATTTTCGCCTACACAACTGATCCGGCAATAGGTCCACTTTTCGTGGCACATGTTTTGAGTGTGTAAATAGCGACAAAACAAAAGGTTAGCAGTAACGTTCATAAAAGTAAGAATTGTTTTGAAGGATTTCCCCTGCCTCTCTTTTTGGGCGCAAGATTTCATTTCCCAAGCTATCTGAATTTATGAGGGGTGAAAGTGAGATTGAACGCTCTAAGTTGACAAAAGGGGTTGTTAAAATGGTCAATACCCCACCTACAATTTCATGATTGTGGGTTCGAGTGACCAAAAGAGTAATAGCTCCAATAAAGAAGATCAAAGGGGTTCAAAGGGGAGGGGAATTTTAAAAATAATATGCTCTAAGTTGAGTATAAGGGTAAGGTCGAGATAGTCTTGCCAATTCATCTACCTTGTTTGTGAGACTTTATTTCTTAAATTTAGTTCATGTATTAAATTTGGAAAATTTATATAAATAAATAAGAATTTTTTTGACACTAATTGTGAACGATTATCATTAACTAGTAGAAAATAATACACCTAAAGAACCTCTAAAGTCATAACCTCCTTCAAGGAAGAATGCTATAAATTCATAGGCCTCAAACAAAATTGTCACGACCCAATTTCTCTTATAGATCATGATGGCGCCTAACGTCGCCGCTAGGCAAGCCAATGATGAACTAGCCGTGTATTTATTCCTTTTAATAATTTCAAAATAGTTGGTTTTTATTTATTAAATAAGTGAGAAGTGGAAAATTTAATAAAGTAAAGCGAAAACTAATGAAAAAGGCAAATCCAGTGAAATAAATGCGCAAAATCATAAAGTCTACTAGCATGTTTTCAAGACCTGACATCACAAGTATATGAGCAACTAGTAGAATATACAAAACACTAAGCTACTGTCTGAAATAAATTAGACAGAAAGTAAATAAAAAACAGAGACTGCGGTGCCGCAGAACGGCCTCAGAGAGCAGCTCATCACTAAGCCTCGGGGTAACGTGGGTGTGCGTTTGGATGACTGCCAGATGCACGTGCCTCATGTCCCGCACGATTAGTGCAGAAGCGTAGCGTGAATACATAAACAACATGTACCCAGTAAGTATCCAGTCTAACCTTGAATAAGTAGTGACGAGGGGTCGACATCGACATTTACTATGGCCAACAATAAAATACAGGAATGCTAAATAGGCATGGAATATGTGAATAATAATAATAACACAATAGCCAACAGTGATTAAATAATTCTTTAACTGATAGTAAATCCCAAAAGTCTTCAACTAACACATACTAACTCCAAATAAATTTTAGGCCAATAAATAACTTATAACATCTCAATTCATAAAAACAATAACAAGTGTATTCGGGCTCCAAGCATTAATACGTACGATTTATGCCGAGGTCGTACGACCCAATCCAGAATAGTGTGTACACTGCCTAGTCGAGTGGCACGGATCATAGATGCATCTATTATACTGCCGAGGCATTCGGTCCGCTCTACGAGAAGGGAGAATACTCTATAATCATCCGATTTTAAAGTTATCACAAGACTAATATACAAGGAAGCACAATTTTTATTAACGGTCAAATAACCCGCCAAAACTCAAAGAAGTGAAATTTGGCCTTTACGAATCCTTTATCAAGTTTCAATATAATTTAGCCACTTACATTAACAAGTAAAGTGCAAACAACACAAGTATTTCATGATTTGGATCTTAAAACTACCCGGACTTAAGCATGATTAGTAGCTACGCACAGACTCTAGTCACCTCGTGCGTACGTAGCCCCCACAATTAGAAGAAAATAATAATTTAAAACATCCATGGGGTAAATTCTCTCTTACAAGGTTAGGCAAGAGATTTACCTCGTCTCAAAGCTCACTTTCTGGCCCACAAATTTGCTCTAAAGCCTCAACTTGGTGCCGAACAATGCAAAGCTAGCCAAGTGTTATATAGATTAATCAATATACGCTCACAAGTTCATAATTTAGCTATTAGAGTAATTACCCAACCCAAATTAAAATATTTCTAAAATTCACCTCACGCCTACGTGCCCGGATTCCGAAAATTTTCGAAGATAAATGTTACCCATAACCTCACGAACTCAAATATATATTTTTTTACCCAATTCCATAATCATTTTCGTGGTTAAATCTCATTTTTTTCAAAACCTAAGTTTTTAAACTAAACCAACAATTTTTACATTTTATGTGCTAAGAATCTACCAAATAATGCATGTATTAAACTCATCTTATATAGAAATTACTTATTTTAAAGTGCTAGGTGAAAACCCCTCTCCAAAGAGATCCAAAATCGCCCAAGAGATGAAAGAAATGAGCCAAAATAGCTTAAGTCTCGACTTAAATGAACCTCACTGCCTTCAGTGATTTTGCAACTGCGACTCTACTGCCGCACATGCGGCTCCACTTATGCGGATAAAACATCGCAGGTGCGGACCATGCCCAGGTCTGCCTCCATCGTTTCTGCGGGTAAAGCCTCGCTTCTGCGAACCAGTTTCTGCGGCACATGCGTCGCACCTGCGAACCCTCCCCCTTCTGCGATCGACCCCCTTGCACCTGCGCCTTCGCAGGTGCAGTTCCTGCCTCGCTTCTGCCACCACTGGGCAGTCCACGCCAGGCCGCTTCTGCGGTCAAAAGCTCGCACCTGCGGCCAAAATCTTGCAGGTGCGGACGCACCAGAACTGGTACACCAGCAATTCTTCATGCAAATTCTGAGCCCGATTCCAATTTGTTCCGCATCTGGGCCCCCCGGGACCCCGTCCAAATAACACTCACACATCCAACAACAGAATGCAGACCTTCTCGCGTGCTCGAAATACCAAAATAACATCTAGAAATACAAATCGGACGCCAAAACACATGAATCGAATTATGAAACTCAAGAATTTCTAGAAATACTTCCGCGCGTCCGATTTATAACAAATCAACTAGGAATGACGCCGAATTTTGTGCGCAAGTCAAAAATCATCACCCAAAACTATTCCCATGCTCGGAATTTCAATCGGACCTCGATAACACCAAATCCTACCTCAAACTAAATTTAAAGAACTTTAAAACCTTCAATGTGTCAACTTTCAATATTAAGCGCCGAAATGCTCCCGGGTCATCCAAACCTCGATCCGAACATACGCCCAAGTCCAAAATCATCATACGAACCTATTGGGACCGTAAAATCTCAGTTCCGAGGTAGTTTACTAAAAATGTTGACCCAAGCCAAACTTAACCCTTTCTAAGCCAATATTAAGGAATTACGTATTCCGATTTGAACCTAAACCCTTCAAACCTGAAATAACCATCCCCGCAAGTCATAAAACAGTAAAAGCACGTATGTGGAGTCTTATTTAGGGGAACATGGATCTAGAAAGCAAAACGTCCGATCGGGTCATTACATTCTCCACCTCTTAAACAAATATTTGTTCTCGAACGGGTCTAGAATCGTACCTAGAGTGCCGAATAAGTGTGGATATCTGCTCCGCATGTCCTTTTTGATTGGTTGACCCCTCCACTGAACCTTTATCGCAGAAATCTTCTTGGACATCAACTGGAAAACTTGCCTATTAATAATGGCAACTGGCTCCTCCTCGTAAACCAGACTCTCATCTAGCTGAACCGTGTTGTAGTCTAACACATGCGACCTGTAGGCATGATACTTCCGGAGCATAGACACGTGGAAAATCGGATGAACTCCCGATGGATTGGGAGTCAAAGCAAGCTCATAAGTAACCTCCCCAACTCACCCCAACACCTCAAATGGACCTATAAACATTGGGCTTAACTTGCCCATTTTTATCGAACCTCATGATCTCCTTCATCGGCGAGACTTTCAAGAGAACCTTCTCGCCCACTATAAATGATAAATCACACGCCTTCTGATCACGTAACTCTTCTGTCTGGACTGTGCTGTGCGAAGTCGCTCCTGAATAACCTTTACCTTTTCCAAGGCATCCTTCTCTAAATCAGTACCATATAACGTAGCCTCGCCGGGCTCGAACCATCCGATGGGTGAACGACATCCCCGACCATACAAATCCTCAAATTGAGCCATATCGATGCTGGACTGATAACTGTTGTTGTAAGAAAACTCGGCCAAAGGCAAGAATCTATCCCACTACCTTCCAAACTCAATCACACATGCTCTGAGCATATCCTCCAAGATCTGAACCGTCCGCTCTGAATGTCCGTCGGTTTGAGAATGAAAGGCTGTGCTGAGCTGTACTCGGGTCCTCAACTCACTCTATACTACCCTCTAGAAATGCGAAGTAAATTGAGGGTCTCTATATGATATGATGGAAACAGGCACACCATGCAACCAAACAATCTCCTGAATGTAAATCTGGGCCAATCTCTCTGAAGAATACGTGGTCACAACTGGAATGAAGTGTGCTGACTTGGTCAATCTGTCGACAATGACCCAAACTGCATCAAACTTTCTCAAGGTCCGTGGCAACCCAACTACAAATTTCATAGTAATGCGCTCCCATTTCCACTCAGGTATAACCATATGCTGGTAGGCCACCTGGCCTCTGATGCTCATACTTAACATGCTGGCAATTTAGGCACCTCGCTACATACTCAACTATGTCCTTCTTCATCTTTCACCACCAATAATGATGCCTCAAGTCGCGATACATCCTCGTGGCACCTAGATGAATAGAATACCGAGAACTGTGTGCCTCCTCTAGAATCTTTTCCCTCAATCCATCAACATTAGGAACACATAGACAACCTCAGAGTCATAGAATACCATCCTTACCGATAGTAACCTTCTTGGCACCACCCTGTAGTACCGTCTCTCTGAGAACCAATAAGTGCGGATCGTCGTATTGACGAGCCTTGATCTGCTCGAATAGTGAAGACTGGGCGACGATGCATGCAAGAACTCGGTCGGGCTCTGAAATATCCAACCTCATAAGTCTGTTAGCTAAGGACTGAATGTCCAAAGCTAATGGCCTCTCCTCTACTGAAATGAATGCCAAACTACCCATACTTTCCGCCTTTCTGCTCAAGGCATCCGCAACCACATTTGCCTTGCTCGAATGATAAAAGATGGTAATATCATAATCCTTTAGTAACTCAAGCCACTTGCGCTGCCTCAAATTAAGATCCCTCTGCCTGAACAAATGCTGCAAGTTGTGATGATCGGTGTAAACCTCACAGGACACCCCATAAAGATAATGCCTCTAGATCTTGAGAGCATGAACTATCGCGGCCAACTCCAAATCGTGTACGGGGTAATTCTTCTCATGTGGCTTTAGATGACGTGAATCATATACAATAACTCATCCCTACTACATTAACACACAACCCAGGACAACGCGTAAAGCATCACAATACACAATATACATCCCTGAACCGAAAGGCAACACTAACATCGATGCTGAAGTCAAGGTGATCTTGAGCATCTGAAAGCTCGCCTCGCATTCGTCGAACCATCGGAACGGAGCACCCTTCCGGGTCAATCTACTCAAAGATGCTGCAATAGATGAAAAGCCCTCCACAAACCGGCGATAATAACTTGCTAACTCCAAGAAGCTCCTGATCTCGGTCGCTATGGTAGGATGAGGTCAACTCTGAACTGCCTCGATCTTCTTGGGATCTACCTTAATTCCCTCGCCTGATACAACATGCCCCAAGAATGCCACATAATCTAACCAGAAGTCACACTTGGAGAACTTAGCGTATAGCTTCTATTCCCGCAGGGTCTGAAGCACCACTCTCAAATGCTGCTCGTGCTACTCCATGCTACACGAGTAGATCAAAATATCATCAATGAAGACAATGATAAACGCGTTAATATATAGTCGGAACACCCGGTTCATCAAGTCCATAAACGTCGCCGGGGCGTTAGTCAAGCCAAAGGACATCACTAGGAACTCATAGTTGCCATATCTAGTCCGGAAAGCCGTCTTTGAAACATCCGAATCACGAATCTTCAATTGATGGTACCCCGATCTCAAGTCGATCTTAGAGAACACCCTGGCACCCTGTAACTAATCAAACAAATCATCAATACGCGGCAAGGGGTACTTGTTCTTAATGGTAACTTTGTTCAACTAGCGGTAATCAATGCACATCCTCATAGTCCATATTTCTTCTTCACGAACAACACCGGTGCACCCCAAGGTGACACACTCGGTCTGACGAACCCCTTTGCTAGCAACTCCTCAAGCTGTTCTTTCAACTCCTTCAACTCTTTCAGAGCCATGCAGTATGGTGGGATAGAGATAGGCTAGGTACCTGGAGTCAAATCAATACATAAATCGATATCACGATCTGGTGGCATGCCTAGAAGATCAAAAGGAAACACATCGGATAACTCCCGGACCACGGGCACTAAATCATTCGACGAAATCTCTGTAGTAATACCCCGAACATAAGCTAGATAATCCAAACAACCCTTCTCGACCATATATCGAGCCTTCAGGAAATAGATAACCCGACTAGATGCACTGCCAGACGAACCCTTTCACTCCAATCTAGGCAACTGTGACATCTCCAAGGTAACATTCTTGGCATGGAAATCAAGGATGGCATGATATGGAGACAATCAGTCTATACCAGGATGACCTCAAAGTTGGTCCTATCGAGCAACAAAAGATTCATCTAGTCTCATAACCACAGAAAGTCACGATACAGGACTGACATATCCGATCCACAACAACGGAATCACCCACTGGTGTGGACACATAAATAGGAGTACCCAACGACTCACGAGGAACACCCAGGAAGTGAGAAAACATAGATGAAAGATATGAATACGTAGACCCTGGATAAAATAGTACCAAAGCATCCCTACCGCAGACAGAAATAATACCTATGATCACAGCATCTGAGGCTACTGCATCTGGTCTGACTGGAAAGGCATAGAACGTAGTTGGAGCGCCACCTGTTTGGACTCTACCTCTAGGATGGACCCTACCCACCTACCCTCCGCCTTTGGGCTGCCGGACGACTGGTGTGGTAGAAGGTGCTGAAATCATAGGCTGCTGACCCTACTATACTGCCTTGCCCTGAAGCTTGGGGTAGAACCTCCTCACATGACCAAGATCCTCCCACTCAAAACAACCTCTCAGTATGGTGGACTGCTAACATGAAGTCTGGCCCTGATAGCCTGAAGGCCCAATAGAGGAACCTTGAATAGTTGGGGGATGGTAGGATCTCTCTGGAATGGCGCTGAAATAGGGCCGCACTGAAGCACCCCGAGGAGGTGGCGGTGCTGAATATATGGGCCTACTAGACTGACCCCTCACAAACTGACCTCTGCCCCTAGCCGGAGCACCATTGAACCCTCCAGAATATTGAAACCGCTTAACCCTCTTCACCTACTCTCGGCTCCGCTGATGAACACCCTCGATCCTCCGAGCTATCTCCTCAACTATCTCGACGAAGTCCCCATCTCAACCTCTCGGGCCATAGTGGCCTGGATACAAGAGTGCAAACCCGCAACGAAGCTCCGCACTCTCTCTGCATCTGTAGGAAGTATCATAAGTTCATGGCGAGACAACTCAGAGAATCTTGCCTCATAGTCGGTCACCGACATCTGACCCTGCTGGAGCTGCTCGAACTGAAATTTCAACTCTTCTCTCTGAGAGGGTGGAATATATCTATCCAGAAATAGATATGTGAACTGGTCCCAAGTCAAGGAAGAAGAACCTGTTGGTCATTCGAGAAGATAAGACTGCCACCATCTGTGGGCCCTGCCCTCCAGTTGAAAGGTGGTAAAGTCCGCCGGGACTCCAATATCCTCATGTTGTGCAGTCTGTCCCTGCAACGATCAATAAAGTCCTGGGGTCCTCATGTCGCTTACCTCCAAAGACAGGAGGGTGTAGCCTCGTTCATCTGTCCAATGGCTTATGCAACTCGCCGACTGCAGCTAGTCTGGTCTCAGGTATAGCTGTTGCAACAGGCTGAGCTCCACCTACGGGTAGTGCGCCCGGGGTCTGATACGGCAGCTGCATGCCTTGGAGCTTGAGCGGTAGGGATTTGTGCTCCTCTCCCGCCTGAGATCCCGGTGCGGACATGAAATCCACTAGGGCCGACTCCTCTGTAGGCACCTTGCCATGCTCCTCTATAATAGGATCCTCCACTAGATCCACTGGTGGCATAAGTGGAGAAACTCTAGGATCCTACAACACCTACATCACCAGCTGGCCAGTCTGAGGAGCCAGACTCTACTGCTGACACTTCTGAGGCAGTGTATCAGATGTTCACCAACCCAGTCACTCCAGAGTTGAGGATGATGAGATCCAATTGGAGGATACTGAGGGTGGTGACGCTGCTATGGACATAGAGATGGCCAAGGAGCCATATGGAGTTTTCTTCACT